>MU223975.1:639020-658427 GCA_018584345.1 Thuja plicata | reverse complement strand
GGGGGGTGGGGGGGGGGGTGTATCAGTGGGCTCAAAAATTTATCCTTTAAACTTCAATCCACCAATTAATACACCTAAAATTATTAAGTCCCTACAAGATGTATGCCTTTGAAATACTTGAGACAAATAACTGTCTGTTGGTTTACCTTGTATGTCCTTCTTCTCCTTGATAACCGATAAGCAGTAAAACTTATTTACTGATGATTAGTAAATATGCAGAGTATACCAATCAATACATAAATGTATATGTGAAATGTAAAACAATAAAGTAATAAACCATACACACATAACACAATGATTTTAACGTGGAAACCCTGTTAAGGGAAAAACCATTGGGATCGGTACCCCAAATTTTCACTCTTCTAAAGTGAGCCATGTTAGGAGCCAACCCTATTAAAGGTTACAAACACACTATTAAGTGTGATCTTGTTAGAGGATTTTTATACATAGATTGTCACTAAGTATCTGGCATCTACGCTACCATCCTTGAATCATCCTCTAGACTATCAATAGGCTTTATGATAATCTTACTACCATCCTTGAATCAACCTCCTTCTTAGACTGTTAATAGGCTTTAGGTAAGACCAATGCTACTATCATGAGTCAACTTTTTTGGTAATCTGTTAGGATATACCTCAAATATAAAAGACTGTTAAGTCCTTCTCTGTTAAGAGACTTAATGCTTCAATGGTTAAACTGAAACACAATGACCTATTTCTAATGCAACTTTGAATTTCAAATATTCAGATCTATTTATGTACAATACCTCTCTGATCAATGTATCAATTTAGTTCCTTTGTACTTCACACTTTCTACTCTATGATGTTGTGCTTCACTGTTTGTCGATGTCTACAAAATTCTTTAGCTCTCCCTTAGCTTGATTGATCAGGACTATATGAAGCTTAATCTTCACCAATTTCTCTTCAGCATCTTCTGTCAATTCACTCCCTCATGTATATGATTTCTTGCAGAAATGAATTAAACTTGTCTCTTATATAGACATGATATTCCTTAATTCTTGGTTCTTGACTCTTGATTCTTGGCGTAAAAAAAAATCCATCCAAGTTGATTTACGGCTTTAACTCCTGATTTATCTCATAGTTATCTTCTTGCCAACTGTATAAATCATCTTTAAATCACTTACTTAACTATGGTTGAATAAAACAAATAAAACAACCAGTTAAGTCTATCCTTAAGCTCTTCTAGCTAGATATTTTGTTGTTTTCTGATCTCTCTGTTCTGTCGGTCAAGTTTGCATTTTGTCATTGGTGACAACTGCCAGTTCTTTCGGTGCAACTTTAGTTAGCTTTGGGATCTCCCTCCATCGGGCATCATTGGATCTTGCTCATCGGGAAACACTATTTTTAGCTTGTCAGGCATCCAATGATTCTGCTTCGTTGGGCAACACTGTCTTCTGCTCTTCGGGCATCATTGTGACTTTATCTCTATCTTTACCGATGGTGTGCACTCCGCCGGTGTAGTCTATCACTTGGTGAATACTTGAATTTTATGGATTGTTGAAAGCATAACTTCTGTTCCATTGATTCTCTAAAGTCTTTGGCATTATGTATATGACCATATAGATGACATCAAGTTGACATCAATGACAATATAAATAATTAACTGATTTAATGTCTTGCATTATCTTCAACTTAACATTATCAAACATTCAATCAGTTACATTTCATTAGCTCCTATATAAGTTAAGTGCTCCAAAGAGTTGGGCATAATTACAAAATTGAAAAAAATTTCAAAAGCAGAACATCTAGGCAAAATAAAATAAATTTTGAGGTCACGGATCTGGTAATGATAGGGACACCAAGTCTAGGGGAGAATATTTTAAGGACAACAAGTGTGTGTGTGTGTGTGTGTGTGTGTGTGTGTGTGTAGGCTCAATACTTTAAAGAGTAGAAGATCTGGAATCAAACCATAGAGAATTGGGAAGTGAGGTAGGGTTTCAATTTCAATCTGAAATCTACTGTGCATATTTGTCTTTCTTTATCATTCATTGGATAATTGCAAGGTATATCATTCAGTTACCAAGGTTCCTAGTTGTTGTTTTTTAAGATAAGGTGAAGTATATAGATCAGTGAAAGGGATTTATTTGAATCTCTTTACCATTAGGCTTTACTATCCTTCAATAGATCTGTTGTTCATTTTGTACCAATGATTTGTGACATCATACAGATAGTGAGCATACATTTTTATAGAAAGGAGAATTAATAGTGTTGTTATAGTGTAAAAATCACTCAAGGCAATGATTAAAACAATTTAAGAAGAAAAAGACTAAGCATTGTCATGGAGCTATAACAACTAATGAAGCTATTGTTTCCAAACTCTAAAGGGAATTCATGAAGAACAAAGGAGAAATCATAGTTCATAAAGGGCATTCATGTTCCATAAGCAAGGCATGACTGTCATATGAGCAACAAAAGCTATCATGGCTGCTACAAATCACAAAGGTATAATTCTAAATAGTTTTTTTTTTAATATAATTACAACACCAGGATACAGAATAGTGAACATTGATGTTCAAAACAATCATATAGATTACAACACTTAATAGTTCATCAATAGTCCAAGGATCAAAGGGAAGTCATATAGGAAGTTTGACAGTGACTTTTAATGAAAGAAGAGATGCAAGGTTCATGAACCACAGTCAAGGGAATACACAAAAATAGAGGATGGAAAATTCCTTCGTGAAAGTCACAAGTAACAATTATTTTAATGTATGATAGTAGTGAAAGGAAAAATTTGAAAGACAGTGACAAAGAGAACAAATAAAGAAATAGTGATAATTCTAATGCAATTATACAATGACCACAAAAAAAATGAAAGGTGATCAAGAACACTAATGGAGGAAAACATCGTTATCAATGAATATGCCATTTTTTTTATCAGAGGTGAATAAGAGATAGAGATCCTTGATATACAGTTAAGGGACATCCCTATTTCAACACAGCCATAACAGCCAAGAAGGTCATAAAGAAAACACTGCCATAGACAATAAAAGATACCATTCAAGTAATGAAAGGTATAGTGGATGATAATGTTTAGGCATGTTTATGTTGAAGAAACATCAAAATAGAATGATACAAGAGCCAATTGACACAAAGACAGAGATGTGAAAATAATGGTTAGTATTTTAGACAATAGTCCACTATAGTCAATGAGAGATGTGAAAATAGTGATAAGAGCATCAAAAAATACAGTGGGGAATATCTCAAAGACTGTTTTTCAATTTAAAATATTTCATAGGACAATGAACCAAAATAGAAATTTCCATTTGTGGGATAGTAGAGTAAAATATAATCATGGCATGTCATGTCCAATTTTATATACTAAAATAAGGATTAGACTGATTATCAGTTATTTGGCTTATGTGTTATTTAAGGCCTTGAACATTCTTCTTTTGGATTTTAGGATTTTGAAAAAACACGAGTCACCCGTTTTATACATTCATCTACAAAAGGTTTAACTAAATTATAAATTTATCTACAAAAGGTTTAACTGTGGTTTTGCAAAGTTGAACTCAATACCAAACAATCATGAATTGCAAACAAATGAATGGAAAGCTTTTTATAATGTTGAAAAAACAACTAGGAACATGGTTTCCTAGTATTTGTACTCATTAAACCTAGAAAAAATAAGGAGATACTACATCTATATTTAAATATAGAGGAAAACTAGTGATCAAGCAAGGGTAAGCAATGGTAAAATTGTTAAAAAAAAAGAATCAATGAGTATTTCCAAATGTTCTAAAGTGTCTTCCAAATCATTAATGGGGATTTTTACCCTAACCATCTCACATCAAGCAGAGCATGAATTTGATCAATTAAATTTTTTCTTTAACTATGGACTGATCTGAAATAGGAACATTGGAAAATCATTTCATGATAACCATGAATACAAAAATCAAATGTGTGCTTTGGAGTCTTGTGCCTTGAGGGTATAAAATATTTCTAAGTTATTTTGAAGTTTTAAAATATTGGTGAGCCTTCTTAATAGTAATTTCTCAAATTTTAAGTTTGTTTATTATATTATGTCCATTGTCAATTTCCTTATTATTTTGTGTTATAATAAAATGTTGACCAATTTCCAATGAATTATATTGCTTTGGAGAATCTAAGGTAAGTCTTCCTTTCTAAATGGAGGATATTTTTGTGAAAAAAGAAAACAATAACAACAATAGGAAAATATTAGCTAGTGCTAGCGAATTTCCCTTGCCTATTGTCCAAGCCTGAGATGTTGAAATTCAATAGCTTATACATTTGTAAGATTGTGAAGCTTGAGTATTGAAATAATGAAGAACTTTTTTGGCTAGCATTCTAGTATAATAAATCTAAAACAACTATTGATATCTTAGACCTAAGGAAGATATTTTATAAAATTCTCAAGGGTATAATTTATATGGATAAACTAATTGGAACACACCTAACTTATGTGGGCAATAATTTTCTCAAGCATGTCTTGTTTATACGATTGACATCAAGTATCTTCTTTGTAGATTGGTGGTAGCATCTGTATTTGTGTTAATATGTGCAACATCCTATGTTATTTGTGATAAGAAGTTAGAACATAAGAAAAACCTCCAAAGGTATATGGTCTATTGTGTATATGTGCAGAAGATTTAAAGTGGTTTTGTTGATTAGTGCAGTCTGCTAGTAGAAATTTGTGGACATGGTCTACTTTGTGTTCATGGAGACTCAATTTCTACCAAAATATGCTTATTCATTGTCCAAAATGGTTCTTACACATTACTCTGTTGTGGAGCCAAAGATGGGTTAAGCGTTCATACTGAAATTCCTTAGGAAGGACATTGACCAATTTTTGGATCTATCCATGGAACCAGATAAGTGGGCTACAAATGAGAAGGATATTATGTTAAGGAGTGTCCAGAAAGAAAGGTTAATAACAATCAGAAAGTTAAAACACTATTATGTAATGCAAAGGTTAGAATGATCAAGCAGGTGTAAGAAGCCAACTTTTGAGAAGCCTAAGATAGAGGTTTGTACGAGTGCTCCAATGAAGGTCGCCATATCAATGTTGGATAATTGAAAATTTTAATATCCAAGTTGAAAAAAATTCAGGAAAAAAATTCAAAGAGTTCATAATGCAATTCCACGAAGGTTTTTACTTGTACATAACACTTAAGATTAACATAAACGTTTATGCTCTTAATTTGAGTACACTAGATTTTTCACTTACAAGTGTATATTTTTATTACACAAGAAATGAGGTTTAATATATATTTATATTACTTGATATGACTGGCAACTATAGATTGGAGATGTAAAATTTTCAAGAATAATGAAAATAATTCCACTAAACTACTTTTGAAACTGGCACTAGAGAATTTATATGTTTTCAAGTTGTCGTGCTTATGTACAACAAATAGGGCATTGAAAATAGTTTGTCACCATGATATTGTGGTATCATGGTCTGATTTATCTGATATCTTTCTTATAGTTTTACTCTTCAATTTTTAAATGAACTCTAATGAACATTGGTCATACTTTCCATTGTTTGAGTCTTTCGACTATAGTCTGCAAAACTACTAAAAATTGCAAGAAAATTAAGACAATAAATATAACAAACCCCCAAGAGGATTTCCATTCAACAAGTATTCACACAAAATGATGACAACAAAGAAAAATAAATGTATTTGTAAATCCAAAATATACTATCCATCTATTAGTTTCAGATGAGCAAAAGGATTCAACTAGTCAAGAAGCTACTCAAGCACCTACCCCAGTTGTCCATGATTGGTCTTGCACCAACTACTTTTTCTTCCCTATCATCTTCTCTAAAACCATAAGCTATAGCTCTAGTGCCATGAATCAATACACAAGCTGACCCACTTTACCTATTGCTAAGGCTGCTACAACATCACTGTCGACAGAAATTTTGACATTGTGTGGAAATATTTATTAAATAATGGTAAAATTCAAGTTTTGTTTCAAAGTTACAACAATCAAAATTTGAGTCTAGTACCATAAAGAAGAAGATCATTATAAAAGAAAAGAAAGAATTTAAACCACAACTGAGTTTCAAGAATGGATTTTCCTATTTTATGAATACTATCCTAATAGGACAAATGCAATCAATACTTGGCATTACATGTATAGATGATATATTAGATGAATACTATCCTATGAAATATAATGAAGTGTAGTACCTAAAGATGCAAAAAACATGACAATCCATACAACTTTGCGTAATGAAGGGTCACAAGAATATCTGTAAGAGTTGGAGACTTTATAAGGGGACCAATTATGCCAGGCGACAGTGTGCCACAAAATCAGGATGGTGGTTATACATAATTTTCTAATCTAAATATAACAAAACTCTACTATGTTATTGTTTTTGGCAATGTGCTGATTTTGATTTGAAAGAATTGAAAAGATAATGTTTGTCAATAGTGCTTCATATGAAGTGTTGCACAGCCTGGGAATTTCCTTAAAAATAGTTAGATCAAGATCACCATTTTGTACATACCCTGCAATCTATATGTTCATTGATACATCTGACTGAAATTCTATTTTTCATAAGTTTCTTATTGTTTCCATTTCTAATTTCAATTCTTCCTAGGTTCTATATGTTCATTCATACATCTAACTAAAATTCTATTTTGCTTACATTTCTTATTGTTTCCATTTCTAATTTCAATTCTTCCTAGGTTCTGCTTCAATTCCCAAAAATGCTAAATGTTTTGAATGTAAATGTTATGTTGCCAATTCCTCTCAATTTATATTTGTCAGAATTATGTTTGGCTATCATAGAAGACCATAGTGAAGGGCTCTCTTTTTTAAAGACTATTAATTCCTTTAATGTTCTCCAAAATGTTTAAATTAGCTTCTTTATTAATTACATTTCATTTCACACTTTGCTATCGTATGCATAGGAAATACACTCTCAATGCCACCCGGCTGTGAAACCATCATACTTAAATTTGTAATTTTATTTCTATAAATATGTGTTCTCCATGACTTGTATGTTGGAAATATTGTTGGAAAGCTACAAAGGAAACAATTGTTGTTTTTTCATTGATGTCAAACCCTAACTGGTGAGACTATTGCTATCTGTTTGAGTACCATATCTATTGATTAATGAAGGAGATTTAACAAGAAGACCAAGTGTAATGGTTGAGTTATGAGAAATCACAAGGGCACTAGATCAATTGGCACATTGGAAAAGTAATGATTTGTTTATCTTCCGATGACAATTTACTAAAGAATAGTTTGTGCTAAGCGCCAGTGTGTGCCGAGCGAAGTCAGTGATAACCGAGCACCAGTAAATTTCCAAGGAACACAATGTTGGCCGAGCACCAATATTTTGCTAATTGTTGAGATTTGGGATCTCTGGCTGACATAATTGATTTTATTGGGATATGTAAAGTTAATTAAGGATAAGCATGTTTGATCCACACTATGTAAATGCATAGGTAACCATAATTAATACATGGATCAAATATTTAATTTTTGATTGCATTGGAGAAGGAAGTTAAATGTAAAGATGGAAAGATCTGTTGGATCTGACCTAACCTAAGATCTATGATCTTGATTAAGGGGCAAAAGATGTATCTGACCTAGATGAAGAGGTATAAGATAACTTCAGGAGGTTATTCATGGAGTATGGAGAGTATGCAAGAGGATTGCATAGTTGATTGACTGATTGACATGATTTAAGTAGAGAAGGCTGAAAAGAAGAGCAAAGAAAAACAAGAGTGATTCCTTGAAGGATTTCCAAGTAGATCTGAAGATTGAAATGAGAATGGAGGCCACTTAGTGAATTAGCATTAGAGTTGTATTGGATCTAGATTTGTAAAGTAAGTTGTATGTATCAGATCACACATGTTGATTACTTTCTAACCATTGTATGAGTCAAAATCCTTTAACTAGGTTGACCTAGCAGTCATTGTATAAATCCTTTAGCAAGGTGGCATTCAGGTGGTATGTTTTAAGTCCTCTAACAAGGCCACTCCTGACAGGGTGATTAAATCCTTTAACCAGGTCACATTTAGCGATGTATTTTGTAACCTTTAATAGGGTTGGCTCCTAATAGAGCTCACTTCAAAAGAGTGAAAAGTTGATAGGATGTTATTGGTTTTTTTTTTCCATATTGGGTTTCCATGTTAATTTCTAGTATCAACTTGTGTGAATGTTTATGTTGAGTTTCACTATTAAGCCTTTACAAGATGATTACATTTGAACAGTAAACTACATATGTATGTTATTATTTTATGTTATTATTTCCTAGTAGATCTGAGTTAATAAAATTGGTATAAAGTTTTAATTGGTATAAAGTTTTAATGGGCACATCTAGACCCGAGGATAGCTGATTCACCCCCCCCTCTCAGTTATTCTAAATTCATTCTAATAATTGGTATCAGATATTTGGTCTCTTGAAAATAGTTTAAAGGTACTTGGAGAAAAAGATCAAGATGTATAAGAAGGAGGTACCAAAGCTGAACAAAGATAACGTCCCTACATGGTAGAGTTTGAGGAAGTTGCATCTAGCCGGTATTGGTGATTCAGCTAAGCACTATCTTGAGAATTCTTATGTAGCCCCCATTGCACTTGCCACAGCTACATAGTTAAGAGAAAAGTAGGAACACAATCAAGCAATGTTGGAGATTGCATCATCATTGAACTATCATGAGTTTGAAGACATAAAGGATTGAAAAATTGTGAAGAAAATGTGGGATACCCTAGAAACCATCTATGCAGGTGATACAAATGTACTGAGAGCCAAATATGAAAGCTTGAGAGGTAGGTTTAATGAAATGAAAATGCAAGAAGGAGAAAATATAATTCAATATTATGGTAGGATAAAGGAAGTGGTAAATGCTATCAGAGGAGCTAAGGGAACCATTAATGTTAACACCATTATGAGCAAGGTATTGAGTACTCTTCTTCCTATATATGCTATTAGAGTATCTGCAATTCAAGAGTTAAGATGTACTCCTAACAATAATTTGACTTTGGAAAGTCTGGTAGGTAGACTTACTGCATTTGAGATGTCAAATTTTGATAGCTACACTCCACAAGCTATTGACACTACATTCAGATCCTAGTTGGTCCTTAAAAAATCAAAGAAACAAAAGAAATGTGTGAACAGTAACAACGACACCACAGATGATGACCTAGAAGAACTTGAAGCACTCATGGCAAAAACACTATCTAGAGGAAAAGGAAAATTCAAAGGTAAACTTCCTATCATATGTTTTTCATGTAACAAAGTTGGTCATATTGCTGCTAGATGTCCTGATAAGAATAAAAAAGATGAAGGAAGGGACAACAAGTACAAAGATAGAAAGGATGACTGAGACTTTAGAAGGTATAAGGATTACAAAGAAAAAGGTAAGAAATCTTATTATATAGCTAAAGAAGCTTCTAACAATGATTCTAACAATTCTAATGAAAATGATATAGAAGTTGTGTATGCTTCTATGAAAGATGATTTTGATGATGATGAGAAAAATACACTAATTTCTTATATGAGTAAAGGTGACCATTGGATTATTGACAGTGGTTGTTCACATCACATGACTAGTGATAAAGATAAATTTGAAACACTAAATCAGTGTAATGGAGGTTATGATAGATTTGGTAATGATGCACCATGTCTTGTTAAAGGGAAAGGATCAATTAACTTGACTAACAAGATCAGATGTGACAATGTATATTGGGTTAATGATCTAAAATATAATTTATTGAGTGTTGCACAGTTGAATACTTCTGGTTACAGAGTTGAGTTCCATCACAGGAAAGCAAAGATCTATGATGCCAATGTTGAACTAGTTGGAGGTGGTGAGCAAACAAAAGGTAACTTGTTCTATCTGGATTTAGCTGATGAGACATGCTTGTTTGCACAATATAATGATGTTTGGTTATGGCATAAGAGGTTGCGTCATGTAAACTTTGATAACTTGGTAAGCATAAGTAAATTGAAAAAAGTTAGAGGGCTGCCTACTTTAAAGAAACCTAAAAATTCAATGTGTAAGCAATGTCAATTGGGAAAGATGACTAAGTCTAGTTTCAAAACCAAAACTCATACTTCTAAGGAAATTATAGAATTGGTTCATACTGACCTTTGTGGACCCCTTGGTGAGAAAAGTTACCATGGAGACAAATATTTTATTCCATTTGTTGATGATTACTCAAGAATGATGACTGTTATGTTTCTTAAAGAAAAATCTGATGCATTCCAATTATTTAAGTGGTACTTGGTGAATGTTGAAAATGAGACAAGTAAAAATCTAAAATGTCTCAGATCTGATAGAGGAGGTGAGTTTATTTCTAATGAGTTTAACAGGTTCTACAATGACCAAGGAATAAAAAGATAGATGTCCACACCTAGGACACCACCACAAAATGGTATTTCTGAAAGAAGAAACAAATCTATCATGGATTGTGCCAGAAAACTAATGATGGAGAAAAATGTTGCACAGAAATATTGGATAGAAGTTGTAAGTACAACAGTCTATACCCTGAATAGAGTACAAGTCAAGAAAGGTACTAATACTACACCTTATGAGCTATGGTATGGATATGCACCTAATGTAATACTTTTAAATATCTAAAGGTGAAGATGAAATATTTCTTGGTTATTAAACTAAGAGTAAAGCATATAAGTGTTTAAATTATAACACTAAAAAAATTGTGGAAAGTGAAAATGTTAGAATTGATGGGTATGCAGAAAGAAATGAAGTTGAAAGCACATAGGAACCTGAGAGTTATAAATCATTTGTCTATATGGATGAGGAAGATTCTAATACATTACCTAAAACTGAGAATGTGGTTGCTGAGCAACAATGAGCACCTGCCGAGTCATAGAATGAGGCTGCCAGACAACATGAGGTAATTGTTGAGCTATTTGATGGAGATGTCAAGTCATAGAATTAACCTAAATTGGACATGAATGATCAACCTAAAGAAGAAAAAGAACCTACTCTAGAAAAGTATGTAAGGAGGCACCATAAACCTGATCAAATCATAGGATCGAAAGATTCTGTAGTTATGACAAGAAGTAAGTTAAGAGAAGATACATGCTTATTATGTGATTTTGAGCCTAAAATAGTAAAAGATACTTTAGATAATAAAGAGATACAAGCCATGAATGAAGAAATTGAATAGATTGAGAAGAATAAGATTTGGACATGTGTACCTAGGCCGAGTGATAAAAACCTAATTGGTACTAAGTGGGTATTCAGAAATAAGCTGAATGAACATGGAGAGGTAACAAGAAACAAAGCTAGACTAGTATGCCAAGGTTAGAAAAAAGAGGAAGGAATTGATTATGGAGAAACATTTGCCCCAGTTGCAAGATTGGAAGGAGTAAGAACCTTTCTTGCATATGCAGCCTACAAAGGTTTCAAAGTTTATCAAATGGATGTGAAGTCAGCATTTCTAAATGGAATATTAGAAGAAGAAGTTTACATTGAGAAGGCTGATGGATTTTTTGACCCAAGCAAGAGGAATATGGTTTACAGACTACACAAAGTGCTATATGGATTAAAGAAAGAACCAAGAGCATGGTATGAGAGATTGCACAATTATCTGATGAAGATTGGATTTACAAGAACAAATAACAATAACAATCTATATTTTAAGACAGAGCAAAGTAAAGGTACTTTATTAGCTGAAATTTGTGTTGATGACATTATCTTTTGTGGACAAGATGTGTTATCCCAAGCATTTGCAAAGGAGATGCAATATGAATTTGATATGTCTAGGTTTTTTGAGATAAAAAAATTTGTTGTCGTACAAATACATCAGATGAAGAATGGTATCTATATTACTCAATCAAAATATAAATTAAGGAGATACTAAAGAATTTTGGGATGGAAGATTCAAAACCAGTGAGTACACCCATGGCTACTGGATAGAAGCTGACAAAGAATGATGATACAAAATAAATGAATCAAACCCTTTACAAATCAATGATTGGAAAGTTGCAATATGTTGTACATAGTAGACCTAGTATTGCACTGGCTATTGGTATTGTTGCAAGATTTTTTGCCAATCCAAAGGAGACACGTATGATGGCAGTAGAAAGGATTCTGATATATTTGAAAGGAATCGATGAATATGGTTTGTATTACAAAAGGAATGACAAGTTTGAGCTCAGAGTTTATATTGATTCTAATTGGGCTGGAAATGTGAATGACAGGAATAGCACCACAGGAGGAGAATTTATTCTAGGAAAAAGATTAGTTTCATGGACAAGGAAGAAACAAAATTGCACCTCACAATCTATAGCTAAAGCCAAGTATGTAGCAGCAATAGTTAATTGCTCTAATACTACGTTGTTAAAGATACTATTGAAAGGTATGAAAGAAGAGATCACAGAACCAGTTGTCATATATTGTGACAATATGAGTGCCATTAATATTTATAAGAACCCTGTAATGCAATCTAAGACAAAGAATATAGCTATCAAGTATCATTACTTGAGGGAGCTAGTTCAGAAGAAAGAAGTGAGACTGGAATATGTGAATACTAAGGAATAGTTAGTAGACATATTTACAAAGGCACTACCCAAGGATGATCATGAGTATCTACGAGGTAAATTAGGGGTGATTCCCCTAACTGAGGCTAATTAGTTCAGAATGATTATGCTGCATCAAATGATTATATTCAGAATATTTGACACATTGATGGACAGGAAGTCACACTTTAGGATGCTTCCTAAAGCTGTGAAAGATAGACAAAGACAGAAAAGAGGACTAGTCATAAGCAAGATGATAGGAACAACATGATACAGAGTTTAGAACAAAAGAATCTTCATGATGAAGATGTCAACATCTTTGGCATTGTTTTCAAAGAGGGAGAGATTACGAAAGTGATTACAGATAAGGAGATGTTTACTGATAGAGGAAGAGATTACAGAAAAGAAGGGAGAATTACTGAAAGAGAGAGTCTACTGATGAAAAGACACAGAAAGATTTTAGTCTAATTACAGACATAGAGGGAGAAAATTGTTTTACTAGATGAGAATTAGAATGAAGCTAAAGTCATTAATAAAGATTTTTTCTTATCAAGGAACACATGCATACTTTTTGGATTGTATGGTAGCTATGGTTATTATTTTATTATGTAGTGTTGCCATCAATGCCAAAGAGGGAGATTGTTGGAAATATTGTTGGAAAGATACAATGGAAACAATTATTGTTTTGTCATTGATGTCAAACCACAACTGGTGATACTATTGCTATATGTTTGAGTACCATATCTATTGATTCATGAAGGAGATTTAACAAGAAGACCAGGTGGAATAGTTGAGTTATGAGAAATCACAAGGATACTAGATTAGTTGGCACATTTGAAAAGTAATGAGTTGTTTATCTTTTGATGACACTTTACTGAAGAATAGTTTTTGCCGAGCGCCAGTGTGTGTTGAGAAAAGTCAGTGATGAACGAGCACCACTAAATTGTCGAGCAACACAATATTGGCCGAGCAACAATATTTTGGTAATTATTGAGATTTAGGATCTCTGGCCAACATAATTGATTTTATAGGGATATTTAAAATTAATTAAGGATAAGCACATTTGATCCACACTATGTAAATGCACAGGTAACCGTAATTAATACATGGATCAAAGATTTAATTTGTGATTACATTGGAGAAGAAAATGAAATGTAAAGATGGAAAGATCCATTGGATCTGACCTAACCTAAGATCTAAGATCTTGATTAAGTGGAAAAAGATGTATCTGACCTAGATGGAGAGGTATAAGATAAACTTAGGAGGTTATTGATGGAGTATGGAGAGTACGCAAGAGGATTGCATAGTTAATTGACTTATTGGCATGATTTAAGCAGAAAAGAATGAACAAAGGAGCAGAGAACTGCAAGAGTGATTTATTTAAGGATTTCCAAGCAGATCTGAAGATTGAAAAGAGAATGAAGGCCGCTCAGTGAATTAGCATTAGAGTTGTATTGGATCTAGATTTGCAAAGTAAGTTGTATGTATCAGATCACACCTGCTGATTACTTTCTAACCATTGTATCAGACAAAATCCTTTAACCAAGTTGACCTAAAAGTCATTGTATAAATCCTTTAGCAAGGTGACATTTAGGTGGAATGTTTTAAGTCCTCTAACAAGGCCACTCCTAACAGGGTGATTAAATCCTTTAACTAGGTCACATTTAGAAGTGTGTTTTGTAACCTTTAACAGGGTTGGCTCCTAACAAAGGTCACTTTAGAATAGTGAAAATTTGATAGCATGTTGTTGGTGGTTTTCCCATATTGGGTTTCCATGTTAATTTTTGGTGTCAACTTGTGTGAATGTTTATGTTGAGTTTCAATGGTAAGTCTTTACAAGCTGATTACATCTGAACAGTAAACTGCATATGTATGTTATTATTTTATGGTATTGCTACCAAGCAGATCTGAGTTGTTCAAATTAGTATAAAGTTTTAATGGCCACATCTAGACCTGAGGATAACTAATTCACTCCCCCTCTTAGTTATTGTAAATTCATTCTAACATTGTATCCATAAGATTATTTTAGTGTACTCTATTTCAATGAGACTCTATGCTTTTGAATACTGTTTTGAATTCATTTGGCAAGCAACTCTTTTGTAATTAGTGTGGTAGGAAGTTTTTTGCATTTATCTAAAACATATAGAGTGGAATATGTCAAACATAGTTAGATCAATAAATTGTGGAAGAAGAGTAACTGTAAATCTGATACAGTTGGAATACAATAAAATCAGATCTGAATAAACTCAGACCAACTGTTGAAGATTTTATATTGTATGTCTCTTTTTTATACGCTATTAAAGATTAAAAGCTTGGATCTCCATCAACGTCATATACAAAACATTGTTAATATTTTATCAACTATAGGTATAGTTTTTTGTCTAAAATAAGCTTCACAAATAATGACCTTGCAATTGGGAGGAACAGACTGAGGCATTTTGTCAAACAGTTCACTGTCCTATTGACATATATGTTTGTATATGGCAGAGAACTATACCCTGTTCCTTGATTAAACATGTGAATGAAACATAAAATTCAACTAAATTTATAAAATAAAGATTAAATGAAATTTCATAGTAAGTTTTCTAAGCCACTGGACATTTTCGGTTAGAAGCACACCTGTTCAGGTGGCCCACAAATGTGTAGATGTTCTACTTTGTTTTATGCAAGGGAAAAAATTGTAAAATCAATAAAAATGAGATAAAATTATGAATTGAATAAAATGAAATCATGTGAATAACAAATGGTCCACTGGAGATTTAGGCCCTCCTGATATATTAATGCGAAAAAACCTTGCCAAATTACAAATATCGCCTAGATGCAATAACAAAGGCTTGAAGTATGATTAGTTTGATCTTCAAACAAGAGTCATTTTAGGTCTTTGGCTTTCCTATATCACTCATATAGCATCATGTTTATTTTTTTCAATGAAATAAAGGATATTGCTTTTATTAGTTTAATGATTTAATCAGTTGATTTGATCTTTTGACCTAAAATGTTGTGAGGGGTTTTGAATTGAATGCCCACATATTTTTGTAATAATAGAGATTTAAGTGCATAAACCTTTGCAAATAATATGTAAGAGAATCCATATTCATAAAATTTGGAAAGAATATTAGGAAAAGCTTCTTGAGGCTTGCCTCTTTTCACAAATAGATTTTTCTTAGTCATTTCTATAGAAAATACACTATTTTTTTAGCATGAAACACCAAATTCTAGGGAACAGAATATTCATTCATTAGAATGATGATACCATACCAACCAAACTAAATTCAATCCATAATACAAATCATGAAAAATTTGTATGATTATACAAATATTTCTATCTATCAATTCATCTTCAAGGCATCTCTAGCTTGCATTGAAAAATGACATGTAGAAAATATTACAAAACCCAAAGCCTGGTCCCCTTTGAAATTTATTTTTGATGCATCATAAATAGGCCACCATCAGAACAAATTCTGAAGCTCGCGTTCCTTCACATCACCAGGAAATACAAACACAAATACAGTCCTGACCTGCTTGCATTTATTAAAGCAATATAGTTCATGAGGAAGTAACAAATATGAAGAGAAAACTAGCATCAATGAGGAATAATTAATATAGTTGAGAGAATCAAGTAATTATCCATGAATTACACATATGTAGACAAAAATCACATCAATGAGAAAATAATAAGGTTGAAAGAACCAAGAAACTCTATCTCCTCTAGCAAATTTTTTACTAGGAAAAAACTTCAATTTAGCATTTTGCAGTTGAGGCCAATGATAACAGAGATCATTGTAAGAAATTATTGAAAATAACATTTACAATAATCTAATTGTTTCAAACAAATTTTCATACAATAAGGAATAGGAAAGGTTGACTGGCAATGAAACAATCAGTCACAAAAATAAGTGTTTCGAGGTCAATTAACTAACTCTCTCCTTTTCAACCAATCCACTCTTCTCCCAATCATCTATCTTTGAGATGAATAATGACATCTTAGTCCAAAAGGTAAGTTCAATTAATAGTGACTAACAAAATTTTTTTTATTTTATTTTTATCGGTAAAAGGCCTAGGCCAAACATTTTATTAGAAAATTTCCGACTTTACAAAAAAGCTCCATTCTCTGTGGGCACTGGTAGGAAATAATGGAGAAGAAAACCTCCAGTCTTGCCTGGGACCTAAGGTCTAGAATTCACAATACAATAATTACAGCACAATCAATAAGAGGGCATTCCCTCTTTTACAGAATAGATGAAAGCATTCCTTCGAGAAATTACAAGATTTGATATCATCAATTCTTTAGTAACAACTATTGATGAAGGCATTCCTTAAAAAATTTCAAGATATAAAATCACTACTTCTTTGGTAGCATCTGTCTTGGATAGGCTTTAAGAGATCGTAGGGATGAAATCTTGAATCGGAGTACTATACTTTCTTTTATAGTTCCCATTCATGTATTTCCTTTATCTGTAAATCAAAAAACTATAGAAAACCTGTCTAAGACTTAGATAATTATTAGTATCAAAACATATTTATTATCATGGATATGAACTTGAAAAACTCCTAATTTAGAGTTTCCCTTCCTTCTTTAGATCAGACTGTAGGTTTTAAGATAAGGATTAAAAGAAATGCTATCTCTCTATAATTTCTCTTTAACTATGTTTCATCAACAGAGACTAGCCCATAGATGGAAAAAAAATTAGTCAAAAAAAGAAAATCCTGATTTCTCAATACTTCTTCTCAAAATTATCTTCCTATATTTCTATGATTAGAACATACTAACACCTTCTCATACTTGTAAGAAGAGTTCTAATTATAAAGACCTCACCTCAATTTCAATTTATGTATTGATAAAACTAATTAACACTTTCAATTTCCGTGTTAATAAAGAGTTCTAAAACATGTAAGAAGAGTTCTAATTAAAACTATCTCAAAATCTATACTTACTCACATCACCAAAAGCCAGTATACCTACTAAGGATTGATAGAAAATAAGAGAGATATTGTAGATCAGTATTAATCTAGAGAAATACCTCTCTCTCTCTGTATATATATATATATATATATATATATATATATATATATGAGAATTCATATAAATCTATATTTATATACTTATATAAATATAAAAGTGTACTAATGGAAAAGTCCATTAGTATAGTCTATTAGAATCCTTAATTGAAAATCTATTTCTAAAAAAGTATTTAAATTCTAAACTTCGAAGACAATAAAACATCTTTCTGAAAAGATATAATAGGGAGCCAAGAGTTTTGCACATAACCAAGTCCTGTCACTTAGAATTTGAAATCTAAATAAACCTCATCATAACCAAAACTTTATCATCAGAGCTGAAATTTTTACTTTAGCAAAACAATAATAAATTTCTGAGAAATGGTTTTAAATAATTTAGAGAGGACCAAATCTAATGATTTAAATGTTTGGATTACAATTCCATGCTCAGCTTTTATTCATCATTCAGAGAGAGGGAGTCATTTTCAACATTAAAGTACCTTCTTGGAAAAGGTATATCAACATTGGTACTTAGTTCAGACTTTGATTCCAAGTTTCCTACTTGATCTTCCATAATAAAATTATCTATCCAGTCCACTCCATCCGGGAGTTTAACATGAAAGAAGATATAAAGAAAGTTTAAATTTCTTCTCATTGTAGGCACCCACGCCACAAAGAGTTCTAGGTCCTCAATTTGTAAAATAGGGAAGGCCAGGACTAGCCTACCGCCTACCATAGATAGATCATAAAAAACATGGCTTAGGAATGGTTAGGTCTTCCCAAACATTAGCCAAAACTTTATCTAGATTTCCCAAGTAAGACTTCTTAAACAATCTCCTACAGAGTATCCCCAGGGGGAGTTTGTCAGTTCCATCTTGGAGTGCTGAGGCAATAAATAAGGTTGTGATATCCGAATTAACTCTATGTCTATCTAGATTATTGACACACTCTCTGCCCAAGATTCTGAGAACAACCCTAACAACTAGATGCTATGAAGATAGTAGAACACTTTTAATCCTAGGCCCTGAAATGGGAGAGTCGAAGGCAATCTATATTTTAGGGCCTTTTAGCTTAATGGGCGTGGTCACGATTTTTGAAAATTTCAGAAGACCACTTGCCTAAGTCTTGATTCCTACAGGGCAAGAATATAAGGTAAGAGGCCGAAAGGATAGGAAGCGACATCAATAGATATTTGATTGATAGGCACTGTAACCATTAGGGGATATGGTGGGGCGTAATACCTTCATATATCTTTGTCCAATAATTATTTAGGCTAGACATTTAATCTTCCTAGATAAGAAAATAACATAATAGAATCGGGATTGTTAACTTTCTAAACTATAGTCTTCTATTAGTACCCTTATCCTATATAACGTTAATTACTATGGGAGACTAAGAAAACTATTCCTTTAAACTAATGGCTTTATCTAGTCTTCTTGCATTACTAAGTAAATATAAGATTATAAATGTGTACTGTTGTTGGCTCTGTATTTAAAATGACATGAAACATAGCTATAAGATATGAATTTTTTTAAGAAAGAACTTAATGAATACATATGTATATAAATTTATATATCTATATATGTATATACATATATCTCTATATATCTATTTATTGAAATTCAAATTTATAATCTTATATATATATATATATATATATATATATATATATATAGTTTCTTACTATGTATATATAGTCATACATAAAAACAATATTATAAATCAAAAAAAGAAATATATAAATATAAAACAATATTAAAGTATATATAAATATATATATGTGTGTGTGTATATATATATGTATATGTATATATATATGTATATGTATATATGTATATATATACACACACATATATATACATATACATACATATATATATATATACACACACACACATATACATATACATATATATA
>MU223975.1:620201-638657 GCA_018584345.1 Thuja plicata | reverse complement strand
TATATATATATATATATATATATATATATATATAACTTTTATACTTTGTAAGAGAGTGCTTTTTCTGCTAATCCATAGTACTTACCTTGCTTAAGTGCTTAATTACAGACCCATATTCTACTAAGATTTCTTACTACAAAATGAAAAGCTGCTATGTTTGTTACCCTTTCTTTAAACAGTATGCAGAAGACTTATATCAAATATAATTATAACTATCTAAAAAACCCTTATGGCTACCTATAGATTCCTTTTAGTCTTTCTTGAGCAGGTCACAGCTCCAGTCCTATTCGCCTTTTTTGACAATGATGATGACCACCTCATCCTCAACTGAGTCCTGGACATATTTGGGGCATTTATTTACTGAAGGCGCTACAATACAGAAGTTTTTCATATCCAAGTCATCTAGATTCTCTGGGATTTCAAAGCCCTCATCTCGCCAATATTTGAGGAGACTGGATTTTTTTTTAATGATTGAATGTAGACTGATTTTTTTTAATTTTAAATTGACTAAGCACACTTAATAGATCTACAACATAAGACATCTCTATTGGTTATGAAGAATGTGGTTGTTCAAGGAAAAACTTAGAATTCTGAATGCAAGCAAATAGTGAATGAGATTGGACTATTGATAGGTACACTATGGTGTCCTATAGTGCCAAAAATGAACAAAGATGTGAGCCTATCCATGAAAGATTAGAGCAAGGGTTTGGTTGATCCTCTAAAAAAAGTTATGAAGCCTTTTTCTAGTGTAAAATATTACTGTCCACAGTCAACAAGGAGCAAGGTTTCCATTCATGGTAACAAGTGCAAAAATTTATTTTTTGATCCTAATAGTTTGATTGCAGGTGAACTTCATAAGAATAATAATAATTTGTAGGTACCAAGAGATAGGAAACCATCTAGGAGAATGGGAGGCTTAAGGAAAAGGAGCATTGGCTCTTGGGACAAGAGCTCTTTTGAAGGTAGGGTGTATGATGCAAGATCATTAGTGAAGACCCCTAGGTGCATGGACAAACAAAGCATGAATGAACTCTAGAGGACTATCTCACTTGTCAATTGGGATATATTGAAACCAATAATGAAGATTTGTAATGATCAATTTGGTCAAATTTGTAAATCTCCTAAAGGTCCTGGTAAGGACCTTAAGAGAAAAATATTGTAAAATGTGCCATAATGAAATTATGAAAAACTTTAAACACAATCAAATATTACGAAATTATTACTATCTACAAATAACTAGATCTAGGATTGATCAAAAGATTGCACATTATAATTCTAAAAATTGGTTTATAAACTTCACTAATAGGAAGGATATACATACATGATCAGTTCCAAGTTGATGAAAATATTCAAGCCTTTGTGTCCTTATATGCTTTTGTAATTTCAGAGTAAACCCTGAAGGAGTCATACTTTTGTCCCTACACATGATACAACAAATTGATAAAAGTAATTAGATTAAGTTTTGAATTAATTAGGCCTTGATCAAATTATGAATTAATGCAAATGTGTGGATGCATTCAAACATAAATAAAGAGTAAATGAAAGCACAAAATATTTAGAGGGGAAAAGAGATGAAAAAATAGATTCATACCAAACAAAAAATATTGTATGCAATCGTATCCCACTTTCAACAAGAAATAATATTCTCTCACTCTCTCCAGATTCTGTAACCCCACTACTCTTCATAAGCTTGAACATATATGTCCATGAACTGCAAATAGATTTTGAATATTGCTAAGTACAAACTCCAAATTCAATAACAAGTCTAACACAAGCTTAGATATTACTTGGGAGTAAGCTCCACCTCTAAACTTAATCTACAAAACAAAAAAAAAGAAAAATAGTCATAGAGAGAAAAGGCCAAACCATCATGGTGAATAATTTTACAGTTAAGATTTGGAATTAGAACTTTTCTTGTCCGTTCAAACAAATTTAGGTGAACAAAGATATAGGAGATAAAATGAAAATGAATTACAACAAGATTGAAACATAACATTAATCAAATAAATTAAAATATAAGAGGAATAAAACTTTAATTTAACTTATTAATGCCACTCAAAATGGTACAAATATTGAAAAGCATCATCTACAAAAAATTGGGGTATCTCAAAAATTTCTACCTTTGAGCCTTCAAATCTACTTGAAGGTACCAAACCTCACCTTTTACAAAATTATAAGGAAAATTCAAATTTGAAAATGGTCATGTTGGATTGTCTCCCATGGGAGAGGCATTGAATCGTACAAATGTAATTAAAACTAAGCGTGTCATTTTGGAGATGACTGGAGAAAAGGGGAGTGAACCATTTTGATTTTTTTGTCTACTAAAGAGGTGTCAAAAGTAAATAAAGAGATTGGATAAGATGAATTGAAATATGTTCAAAGATGTCAAATGAAAATTAAAGCCATTAGAAGTTCAACTTTCTGAATTTTATCTTCTATTTCTATTACAGACTAGTAAGACATAGAGAACACAAAAAACTAGTCATGATAGTTGATAGAGTCATTTGTTCCCAGATTATGTTGATGGGCATGACATTAGATAAATCAAGCATAGAGAAAAGTAGTGGTGACATTTAGAAACACATTTCCACAAAATATATGTACTCAAAAGGATTTGTATCCATTCATCTATAGAAGACAAGAAATATTCTGGCAGGCTCTTTCATGGTTAAGAATGCTACAATAAAAAAATTTCATTAGACCACAACTTACCTGAGAAAAAATTAGAGCTCGGGAATCATGCTCCTTTATCTTTGGAATCATCTTGTCTAGAAGAACCATTTTGCCTCATAAATGACAAACCCTGAGATGTTTTAATTAGTGAAAGTGACATATTAAACCTACGATGATGTGTTGCAAAACCCAAGATAAGATAATTGGTTGAAGTATCAAACATAACCAACAATGACATGGAAAACAAACACGTACCTGCATTTGTGACTAAATGTTCTCCGATGGGATATGGTGGCCCTAGCTCAACACCTTTGAAAATATATGGGTGGTTAAAAAATTTTCTCATTTGCATAGCTATATTTAGTAGGTGCTTACGCTCTCCTCCAGCATTAACAATCTCCAAATCCTTTTGAAGAAAGGCTTGGTAAAACTATTTTTGCAATTGTTACATCCCCTACTTTCAATATTGTTTCCTTTTCAGGAGGAAATCCCTTCTCAACATAATACTTAAGCCTCCACAACAGAAACAGTTGAAGAACCTTCAAGTGAAACAAATTTTAGCCAAGCAGACCCACATTTAATGCATACAAATTACCAGCAAAGAGTAGATAGTTAAATAAATTTGACTAAAGTACCTTGTGAAGCTGTTGGAAAACTTCTTGGTGATAATTTTCACCTAATATTTGGAACCATTCATCAAAACTCTCAGCAGAGCTAAAAAATTTTGGGAGTAAGAAATTCAGTAATGACCAAAGTTCATGGAGATTGTTCAGCAAGCATAAGAAAATAGACCATTTAAATATTAGTTATCACATAACAAGGTTACTCACCCTAACTATAAGATACTTTCTTATTGGACCAACATACACAGAGACAAGATACATTTCAACATAAAAATGTCCTAAAAACATAATATAATCCTTGTGAAGACTAAAGGTGTATCATACTTGAAGATGTGTCTAGTTATAAGAAGCCTATAATTGGTGGTATAAGTTCTCACTATTTTTGCAAGAAGTGAATTTTCATTCTTAATTTAATTTGTGTCATCAATAGTAATGTATCACCAACTGAATCATTTAAGTGTTGTTTTTTTCTTTAATTGTCATCTCAAAAATAGTGACACATATATCAAATTTCTCTGGTACAAACATATTATCACAAATATTTTCCTGCATAATTTAGGAAGGCCAAACATTATCAGTAATTGATTAACGATCCATTAAAAAGGAAATGTGTTAAAATTGGCCTCTTAAAATCATTAGTATATACACACCCTATCTTCTTGGCTTCCAAGAAGCTTCACTGCCCGCAAAACTGGACAGAATCATCGAATCTAATTCATCCAATTACCAAGAGTTTATTTTGGTGCTAGAACCATATGTGGGCATTAGATTCCTTGAAACTCATGTAAATATACAAGTAGGGAGATTGTTTGCAAGGTTTTTCCAAGTCCCTATTAAAATGAAAAGAAAGTATTTAATGCATTTAAAGGAATTCCTTTATAGAAACATACTACATTCATATAATATAATAAGGAATTAAACAACACATTGGAAGGCAATATAAATAGATAAATATCTTTTAGAGAATGTACACTATCATTTTATCTGCAAGTATTCTATTTATCCCATTTTCATACAATCAGATGAGTTAGTTTAATTTTTCTAGATGGTAATCTCTCATTTTGGCTTGAATACCTGTGCATAAATAATAAAAAATGAATAAATAACAATTCGGGTGAAAATCACAAAAGTGGAATCTCCAAGTTTACTACGAAGTAGAAGATTCAATTGCAGCAACACATATCTTCACATACAAAAGACAAGTGAAGTGTTGCAAAGAAAGAGGATTGATCTCTTAATACATGTTGACTTTATTTCTACTTCAAACAAATCAACTTAAATTTGTTAAGACTATCTGATGGATTAATAATTAAACACATTAAACAATGTAACAAGCCAGTTAAAATTAGACACATTAAACTATTTTATTGGGACCATGTTCCACCATTACCTTCATCTTCTCCTGCAACTACTTCACATACTTTATTGCACCCCCCAAAACATAGGATTTATTCATCTGTCATATATCTAAAATTATGAACCATCCAAAAATGATAATTTGAAAGAAATATATAATTTTAATACAAATAAATTGTTTCATTGATTTAAAAGATTACGGGAGCTTTTTTATCAAATGATCAAGAATTAGATTAATTAATAATGAGTGAATTACAATTCAATAGAACCGAAGCTTAGAATTACTTAATATTCCCACATATCTTTTACAAAAAAGATTGAAACTTTGAATTCAAACCTACGACTGGAAATTTGAATTGAAACCTATGGATGAGATTATTGGTGTTACCTTCTTCAAGCCACAAACAATGGTAGAGAGAGTATTGAATCTCTAGCTAGTCTTCTGTCTTTACTTCCTGTTGGCCATGATGTGTTCATGAGTGTGATTGGCTACTTTCTTTATCACATTGGAATGTGGCTTATTTCCCTGATTCTTCCTAAACATCTTGGGTGGGCTAGATGAAATGTTGAGTGTAGATGTGTCCACAAAATTATAAATGTTTGAGATAGAGATCTCCACAGGGATTTCACAATTATTGGTGGGTGTTCTTGGGGCCACATTACAATTAGTATAGTTATTGTTGTTATTAGTGTAGTTAGATTTTTCCTTGAGTTTCAACAGATTTTTTATGTAATTATCTAGCGAAGAATTGATCTATTGGCATTTGGGCACATAAAAACAGATATATAGAAACCTTTCTTAGAAACTATGGGTGACCATGACTACGAGATGAAATAGAATCCTAAATCATTATTTTCATCTATTTTGAAGGTCTCTCATAATATGAAGTACTTTCATAGGGCCTTCTCCTAGCTCCTACCTAGGGAAGATTTTTATTGTTGTTGGGATAGCAAACAAGTTGAAGATCCAATTTATTAGTATTGTTCTAGTGCCTCATCAGATCTACAAGCTTCAAAAGAGGTGCTTGACATTAATGAATTTTCATATTGAATCAATGGCTCATCCCCCTCCTATAGAAAATTTCTCTCCTAGCGCCTCTAGAGGTAAAATTTATGTTACCTTAAGTCAGAAATCTAATTTTCCCAACTTGCATCATGTTTCTCCAAATTCTGGAAAGAGCAGCAGGGCCATGAGGGATATCAAAATTTGGGGAAAAAGGGAGGAGAGATATGTAAGAAGGTGGGGCATGAAGGGTACCAAAAAATGGGTTGTAAGGGTGGTTTAAAAAATGATTAGATTAGCTTATGCACCGTTGTAATATTTTTTTTGTGGAAATTTGCAGTAGTTTGTGTAGTTAACAAATTTGTTGTAAATTAGCAATGATAATAAATCTTTGTTTTTAATTGAAGTGTTTGTGTAAAATAAAAAAAAATTTGTGAAATTATTTGTAGACAAAGGACTGAGAAGAAACCTAAAAAAGGATAAACTAAATGAACCACATAGAACAAATACAAGAGATAGTCAAAATTGAAGATTCTTGAAAGCGTGATAAAAATCTAGATAGATATTCACTAGAAGAATCAAAGAATTAATGCCAATATACACATAAATGGTAAATTAGCACATAGAACTCAACAAAGGTAAGCTAGATAAAATTCAAAGTATCCAAACTCTAATTTTAGGTTCAAATGTAGAAAGTAGCATAGAAGCATGTTCCTAATCAGATCAAAAGTTGGAGAAATTTTACCTAGAAATTTATCCGAAGATCAGATACCCTGGGTCATGTTGATGGAAGTCCTCCTAAGAGATCAAGCCAAAATTTTTAAGGGCTTCCTGTTACTTGTAAGACCTAGAAAGAACATAAATGAAGGATCTCAATGCAGTCCTTTGAAATTTTTATTTTTTGTATTCCTCCCTTCTTCCTCTACCTCTTACCGCGTAAATGAAAAAGCATACATGTTTTTGTCTTTATTTTTAATTAAAGATAATAATGATAATATCCATTTTTATTTATAATAATTATTATAAATTACACCTTGGTTTCTAATGGGTAAGAGGCATGGAAGATTAATTAGAATAAATGTTGGTTTTCATTTTCATAACTTGATAGTTTTTAGCATACTAAATTAGCTGATTGATGTCTAGATATATAAGTATTGAAAGAATTACAATGTAACAAGTTTATAAATTACTAATATCAAATAACTTATTAGGAAATCCATGGCCATGAAAGTAGGTTCAACTTGTTTTTTTGAAGAAATCATTCCTCTTCATTGCAAAATTCACAATTTAGTTTTCTCTTTTATGTTGCTAGTAAAATCCACGCAACATAGAGAGAGAGAGAGAGAGAGAGAAAGAGAGAGAGAGAGAGAGAGAGAGAGAGAGAGAGAGAGAGAGAGAGAGAGAGAGAGAGAGAGAGAGAGAGAGAGAGAGAGTCTTTTGACCAACTAATATGTGTCAATAATCTAGATATGATGTAAAGCCTTCCTAAGGCCCATAAAAGTTAATTGTTATAATGAAGTTTGTGTGTTAATTAAATTCTAAAATCAATTAACATTATATTTAATTTTCTATCCAGCAATCATAATGAGTTTAATTTATTGTAATTTGTTTTTCCATAAATCTATGAAGTGAAAAAGATGTCACTAAGGTAGTGTCACCCTAGACAATAAAAATAGTTTTAGTTTTTAATTTAAAATTATTAAAATAATAATTGAAGTATTAAATAAGAAATGTTAATTTCATCTTTTAAAAATGTCTTAAATTGCTATTTTATGTAATAGTGTGATGTAGCATGTAAACATCTATTCTATAAACATAAGGAATGGAAGACAACAAGTCAAAAAAAAATGGTGATTTAATAAAAAACAACCTAAATGGTGCTTTGAATACTCTATGAACAATATGTTTAAGGTCTTGGAATTAAATTGTTCAACTCTCAAATTTATCATAACATGTACCTACACTACTTATACTAGAGATATTCTATCATAACATGTATCTATACTACTTATACTAGAGATATTCTAATTTCCTAAACACAAAACTAAGATTGCTCTACCAATCAAGACAGTTCTACTAGTCTTGACAAGAACCTCACTGTCCTACAACACTGAAAGAATAATTCATAGAAGTGAAATTACCTAAGCATAAAAATGTGGATAGCGAACACCTTCAGGAGAGCCATGGTTATATGAGTCAAAATATTGAAATCCATGAAAGGATAGTTCTACTAGAACTTGAGCAATATATTATTTATTTCCTATAAAATATGTTTTGATGCCTCTATAGAAACATGTTTTTTAAAATTTTCTTATACATGATAGATATTTTGAGTGACTTCAAAAGATTATACAAATTCACACTAGTTGCATTTGTCCTATTCTAAAACTACAACACCATTGTTTGAAGAATCACACTTGTTGGAAGAATCAACAAGTTGTCAATACAAAGTTGCATTGAACAATGGTTTAGAATAGCATGCCTCAAGTTCTACTCAAGAAAGAAAGGGAGTTTTATTTATTTAGTAATTTATTTGGTAGTGTATTTAGTCATTTATTTCTTAGTTTATTTAGTCATTTATTTAGTAGTTTATTTAGTCATTTATTTAGTAGTTTATTTAGTCACATTTATTTGTTTGACCTTGTGATTTTACCTGGTGACTAGATTAGTCACTTATTTAGTCATCTATACTAGTAGATTAGTAGAATATGATCAATTTTAGTCATGTGACCAAAAATTTTAGTGGTGTGACTAAACTTTTTAGTCACGTATTCACATATTTTCCAAAATGTACTAGTGCGATCCCATCCTATTGTGGTGTCCTTGGAGCAGATGCTTGTCTGTATATGCCATGCTCTTTACAGTAGGTATTGAACATATATGAAGTAAACTTTGTACCTCTATCTGACCTTAAAAATTTTATATCCAAGCCTGATTCATTCTCAACTTTTTCTTTAAAAATATTGAATTTATCAAAAGCCTCACATATCTCTCTAAGATATTTAACCCACATCTTCCTAGAAAAGTCTTCAAAAAATGTATGAAATACCTTTCACCATAGTAATATATTTTTCTTGTTGAAAAACACAGGTATGTATGCACCAGATCCAACTTCCCTTTTGTTGAGTAAAATGTTCTTTAAAAACTGCTTCCTGGTTGTTTCCCATCACACATTCTCTACACATAGTGTTAGAAGGTTTCACAATATTTGGTAGATCTCTAACATCATTTATCATACTTTCTTTCACAATGTTATCAAAATTTATATGATAGAATATTCTATGCCATAACCAAGTGTCATCAAAATTCACAACAAAACAATAAATCTATGGAGTATTTAGCTCAAATACATTACCTCTTGACTTAGTACCAAATGCAACCAAATCTCCTATCTGATGTCTGATAAAAAGTTTCCCATCATTGAACATCAAATGATAACCATTGTGTATAATTTGTCTAGCACTCAATAAGTTATGCTTAACTCCATCAACAATTAATATATCCTTAGTATTAGTTTTACCATCAAGAAAAATCGATCCCACTCCAATGATAAACTTAGGAGTATTGTCGCCAAATTTGACTACACCACCATTATATTTATTTATCTTACAAAACATGTTTCTATCACCATTTATATGATGTAAACAACCTATGTCTATGATCCATTTAGATTTTTTTTCAACATGTGAAACTCGGGCTTTATCTTCATGAATAGGCTCATCATCTTTAATAGCAATAAATCCAATTTCATCATCATCTAACACTCCTTCACTAGCATAGTAACATTCCTTATCCTTGGAGTAATTAGGCCTATGAAACTTAGATTTATGTTTAGGAACCCTTGTGGGATGTCTAGATGCAAAATGACCTATATTATTTCATGAAAAATATTTCAGAGGTAATTTTCCTTCAAACTTACCCTTACTTCTCTTATCTCTTCTTGCGAATAGGGCCACAATTTCATCTAGCTTCCTCTCTTCTTCCTATATCTTTTCCCAATAATCATAAAATTCCCCAAGCCCTTCTTGAAAGTCACTTATGTTGGTGGTCACAAGACCTGATAAAGTCTTTTTTTATTATGCATAGTTGCCTTAAATGATGATTCAACCTTAGGTAATGAATCTCCCAGCACTGTAGCCTCAAAGGTAGTTAATTTTGCAATCAACATCTCTATGTTGAAGTTCTTAGTGAAAGGTATCATCTCCTCTATAGCTTGCACTTTATTTTTTAAACAGTTGTCAAATATATAAGAATCTTTGCAATCAATTATTCTTCACTATAGGTGCCTCCAGAGTTTCTAATTCTTATTATAACCTTAGTATCCCTTTTTACATATCCTCTAACATTCCCATCATCTTTCATTTTAATTATTTCCATTTTTGTCTTCCATTTCTGTAACTTTGCCTGCTTAGTGAGCCTCTAATCTTGACCAAATTTTATGTGCAGAATCCAAATATTTCACCTCTATGAATTCACCTTAAGAGAGTGCAGTAATCAAAGCTTCTCTTGCAACCATGTTACAAGAAAATAACTTCTTTTCATCAAAATCTACAGTTTCTAAATCATCTTCATTCTTGGTCTCCTCATATTTATTTGTAAACATTCAGTAGTCAATTCCCGAATATAGAAGATGATTTATCATCTTGTTCTTCCAAATGTCTAATTTTTTATGATCAAACTTTGGACATTCTTTCCTATATTATGCCATCTTCGGGATCACCTCAATCTATTAAGGTTTCTTTCAAAGGACCTAAAATTGTGATACTAATTGTTAGCAATAATACTCCACCAGTACAACTGAGAGAGGGGGGGTGAATTATTTGTATGCAAAATACTCAAAACACATACCTTCAACAATCAAACAATAAATGCAATTCTGGACACATTAACAAAAAAATCATAAAACAACCATTTGTTGTTGAGGAAATCCTGATAAAAGAAAAAACCTAGTGGGAATTAGTACCCACAAATGATGCACTAAAAGTATAGTATCCTTGTTACAATATTTTTCCATGTTAGGAGCTAATTATTACATACAGTAAACGGTCCTATTAAAATACAGACCAATTTAGAAAGACATACCATCTTAGTAGTCAAGAGAAACAACATGCTCACTGCCCAGTCTCACTGCCTAAAGAAGGTTAAATCCATCTTCAGGACTCATTGCATGAGATAGAGATATACAAAGATATCATATCCAGTGAACTAACTAGTATTAAAAACTTTTATTAAATATTTCTAATGAAGGTCATCAATCACAATCTCTGATCTACATCCAACAAACTTCTTAATTACAAGCTTGCAGCTTCCACACTTCAATTTCTACCACCTAATCAAGAAAACAACTCTTCTTTATACAAGTTTACAATAAGCAATTATGTCGGCCAATTAAGACTTCTCTAATGCACAGTTAAATCCATAACCCCTTGCTAAGATACACACAATACACTAAATAAGTAAACATTAATTACAAATCATTCCATCCACCTCAAAATTTTGAATCCATTTTCATCATTCATAATACACGCTACATGATTAAAGTCGGCCCCAAATAGGTCTTCTCTAGAACATACTCTAGAGATGACTTCACAAAGGGTCTTGTCACCCAAAAGACATAAAACAAATTCCTCACCATGTCTCATGACATTCCTGAAGCTCTCATAACATCAATCATGCTCACACTTAAGTTATCCACAACACTCATAGACTAACATAGTCACAATTATCTATCACTATTCTACAAATAATCTTTACTAAAACTGCTATAACTCAAACAAACAAAAACATAAAAGAAAATGACCTTAGACATAAGATCAAGGATCATCCCTATACACATCCCCATCTTTATATACTTTGAAACATTCATACAATGTCTGTATACTTCTGTCAGTCATCCATGCACCAGTGCTAACCAGTTTGTCTGTCGTCATCTTAAACCTATGTTGATATCAATGAAAAAACATGATTCCCAAAAACTCCAACATAATAAATGTTCCATTACAATAATTATATTTTATAACTTTACATAATTAATATTTTTTATCTCTTATTTTTATCTTTTTGTGAAATATATTTGTATTTTTTTTATGACATATCAATTGACTACCTATATATTTTTTGTAACTTAGGTTGCCTACAATTCTCTATTAATAAACATTCTATTAAATTTTATATTGGTTCATTCCTTTGTTTCATTATTTACAACATGAGAATTAATTTTGTTTTCACAACATTACCTACTAATAAGAAATTGTGACATAAGAAGGCTAATTAAGATTTCAAGTTTGAACAAATGATACTTTTATAAATCCATGTAATTTATTTATATCTTATACTTTAATTATTATTTTAAACATTTTTTATGTAACTAATTTTACTCCATTAAATAATATTTTTTTACAATTATAATTTGTTCAAATTTTGACATTATATTTTTTTTATAAAAAACATTAATTTTTTATTAATAATTTAAGGTTGATATAAGCATACAAAAACCAAATATCACAAATAAGAAAATTTAAAAATAAAATTGCCTCACCTTTACCATATTCATGGGGTTGGATGACTTGATCCGACCTACAATAGTAGAATAGATGTAAGATGGGTTAATCCAAGATGTGTTGTATTGATGCCAATTCCAATGTTGTCAGATATTATGGTCCTAGAACTAAAAATTAAACGATTTGATGAATAATTAGGCTAAGTTTCTATAAAACCAACTTTCCCTTAGAAGATGTCAAAGCCAAGTATGATTAAAGATGACTTGGATGGAGACTCGTTAATTTTATTTTGACCAAAAATGTACATGAATCAATAATTTTAAAAATGACCAATTTGGATCTTGTTGAAAGAGTTTGGCAATTACCAAGTATCTCATGTTTATTAAATTCCAAGTGCATAGGTTATTGCCCTATATTAATTAAGAGATAGAATTAATAGTAGATATCTAGGGTTTAGTATGTGATTATGTTAAGCACAAGTTGGACTATGAGTGGGAAGATGTAGGAGGAAATTAATTGCAATTTTAAAGAAATATTTTTTATTATAGTAAAAATAGATATTGAAGGGACCTGAAACTCTTTACAAGAAGATTTTTAGAGGAATCTATAACCCAAAAAAGATATTAGACTCTAAATTTAAAGTGGTACATATAAACAACCATCATCTGAAAAATAGACAACAGCTTAAACATATGGATCATACAACATTCCATCTACCCAAGAGAGCATAGCACAAAAGTATAAAGCTTCAAATAATAGGAATTTGAAGCCTCCATAAGCCGACACAATAAAGTAATTCTTCTGACCAACAAGGGTTTTTTTTTATAGGATTCCCTAACTTTGAAAAATAAAGAATCAACCAAGGAACAATCAAAGGGCCACTTAACCAAGACCAAGGGAAGAAGGGGTTTTAAAGGCTCCCCATCCTGCAATAAAAAATAACTACTCACATAAGGAGTTTCACTGGGCCAAACCCAAGAGCAACCTCAAGCATTTGGCTAAACAGAACTCCACCTCCATAGGAATTCCATTCACCTCAAAAGAATTAATAGTGAAGAAAAAAGAAACCAACTACCACTTGCTCCCAAACTGCAAAACAACCGCTACAACCAGGAGCATAACAACCAAGATCTCACAAATCCAAGCATAAAGAAAATCAATAGGGTGGAAGACACTAAGTACAATAACATTCATCCTCTTAAAACTCTTACAATATTCCACCCCTAACTCAACAAAATTTAGTAACCACCAAACACCTGCACCAAGAAATATCATCTAAAGTTCTCACAAAGATAAGCCAACTAAAAACTAAACTATACCAGCAAGGGGATTCACCATGAGTTGGAAAGAAAACCCAAAGAGATGGAGAAAATAGAGGGTCTAATATCATCAAAGTACCTTTTTTGAAAAAAATTAGAGCCAACCAACTTCCCCATCTCAACTAGCAAGAACCCAAAACCCCACAAAGAGAATGCACCTAAATATCTGCCCCATCCACCAACACCAAGAGAAGAAACCTCCAGTGGAATATGAACCCTAAGGAAAATTAGGAATTTAGAAGGTTTAAGATCATCAAAGCCCGCTCCCCTAAGAAAATAAACACCATCTAACTTCCCAACCTCAACAACAAGGATACCAATAACCCACAAAGACAAGACTCCCAAATAATCTTCCCTCAAAGAGAAACGTCTAAAAAACAAGACACCAACAATGCTAGGAATAACCTCCATAGAAAAAGGTTCACAAATGAGACACAGAAAAATAGGGGGTCTACAAAAATCAAGAGTCTCTAGCTTAAAAATACCAAAACCAATCATCCTCCCCACCTTAAATAAATGGATCTAAAAACTTGCAAAGAGGTTCCACCTGAACAATTGCACCAAATACCACTACCAAGGGAAGATACATGCAGTGGATGAGAAAACTTTGAGTGAAGAAGGAACTCAAAAGCATTGAGATCATTAAAGCACCCTCCCTTAAGAAAATCACCACAAGCTAACTTCCCAACCTCAACAACCAAGAAACAAACATCCCACAACAAGGGGCCTCCTAAAGAAACAACCCATAGAGAAACCAAACCATACACCAAAAGCAAGGGAAATCATCTTCAGCATGGAAGGACCCCAAAGGGAACAAATAAAATTAGAGATCATTAAGGAACCATCTCTAAAATAAGAAGAAGGATCTAACTTCCCCATATCAACTATCAAGAATCCAAAATCTAACAAAGAATATCCGTGAAAACAACTAAACCAAACACAAGCACCAAGAGAAGACACCTCTAATGGAAGAGAAACCCTAAAGAGAGAAAGTAAAACCAAAGGTTTGAGATCATGAAACCCCCTCTCTTAATAAAATCAGTACTATCCAACTTCCCAACCTTCACAACCATGATGCAAAATTCCTATAAAGAGTTGCCTCCCAGTGAATTATCCTCAATGCTAGGAGAAAACACTTTCAAGGGAAAAGGAAACCTGGAGAAAAGGTGGAAATTGGGAAGCCTGAAATCATCAAAGCACCTTGCCTATTAAAAATCATCACCAACCAAATTACTCACTCTATCAAACAAAAAAACATCTTCCTTCAAAAAAACACTCCCACAGACAAGAGATCAACAAAAAATTGAAACTAGAGAAGCTCAAAGACAAGGAAAACCACTGCAAGAGAGAGGGAGATGAAAGAGACATGAATATTAAATATCCTCTCTAAAAGAGACCCAAGCCCAACCTCCCACAACTTCAAAGAAAGGATTCCAAGACCAAGAAGCCTAGGAGCTCCACTACACATAAAATAATTCTCCAGTCCATGAAAGGCACACTTATTGTCCTTAGGAGAGATCCAAACACCACAAATAATCAAACTCCTAAGAACCTTAAGGAGTCCTTAGGAGAGATCCAAACACCACAAATAACTCTCCCATAATCAGAAAGGCTTTGTTGGAGGCAGAAATAGTATGGATTTTTCTATAATGACCATGCAATTTTTCACTCTATGCAAGCTAACCAAAAGTTAGTATGATGCTAAAGTTCAATATTTTAAAGGCTTATGACAAAGTGGACTGGATTTCTCTACCAGCTATTTTAAATAAGTTTTTACTCAAAGGAAAATTATTCAACATGATCATGAATTGTGTCACTACTACGAAGTACTCTATCTTGGTCAATGGATCCCTGAGTGGGTTTCTTTCTACTGGTAAAGGTATTGGGAAATGAGATCCTCTATCATCTTATCTTTTCATAATGGTGGCTGAAGTGTTAGGGAGGAATTTAAAACAATGAAAAGTCCAATACCCTGAGGGGAGTGCGTGTTGCTTCCTAACTCTGTCCCTTTTCCCATTAGCAATTTGTGCATGACACTATCATGTTTGGAGAAGCCTATATCTCTGAAGCTAAAAAATGGAAGGAGCTCCTTGATAGCTATGCTAAGGTCTCAAGCCAGCAGATAAACTATAACAAATGGAGTATTTTTTTCATTAATGTTGATGTTATCTTGCAAACAATATTATCTATGATTTTGTCTTACAAGATGGCCTCTCTCCTAGACTCCTACTTGGGTCTTCCCCTCTTTGCTAAATTCTCTCCTACATTATATTGGAATAAACTCATTAAGAGATTCCAAAGGAAGATTTTTGGGTGGAAATGTAAAATCCTTATCCTTTAAGGAAAAATTTGGCTTCTGAAATATTGTTTACAAAATATCTTGGTGTTCTTTCTATCTCTTTTCAAGATATGTGGCTTGGTTGTTGATGTGATTCAAAGAATCCAAAATAATTTTATTTGGACTAGCACATAGGAAAAACCGTCAATGGCTCTGGTCAAGTGAGAAAATCTCTACACTCCTAAAAAATTCGGTGTTGTAGGAGTTAGAAGACTCAAACAATTTAATAAGGATCTTATACCTAAGATAGGATGGTTGTTCATGCAAGATAAGAAGGAATGGACTAGGATAATGATGACAAAATACCTGGGTAATGGGAATTATGACTCCTTTTTACATGAGTATTTCTCTGCTACAGGTTCCCCCCTATGGAAGAGTATATTTAATGTAAAAAAAATCTTAATAAATGAGGCTGCCTAATCATTTGAAGAGTTTAATTCTTTATCTCAAATTAAGGGATGACTTAAAAATGAACTGGCACCCAAGTGGAGAATTATGTGAGCTAGAATGAAGGTAAAGGTATTTGGAAGAACTTCAAAGGATATCTAATGCAAAATGATGTAGAATCTAGATCCTCAATCTGTGATAAGGAAAAAATAGTTGGATGAACTCAGTTCTTTTCACCAGCACCTGCTAGATTGTGCTCTCTTTTCCCAAGCTCTCGAAGATAGATGGATATGGAAGTATAACTGTCCTCATTAATTTTTTGTTATCTTGGCTCGAAAGACCCTTGAAAAGTTAGAAGATAACAAATATTTGTGGAAACAAATCTAGATCTACAAGCTTATTCCTAAAATAAACTAGTTTTGGTGGGTTTCTACTCATGGCCAAATTCTTATAGTGAATAATATGAATAGGTATGTTTTTTTATTGTTAATAGATGCATCCTTTATAAAAATGAGATTGAATCTATTGAACACATTTTTATCCATTGTCACTTTACTATCGATATCTAACACCTTATCCTATCTTCTCTCTCTATGGATTGGGTCTTTCCAAGCACTCTTATTTTTTTGATTCTTCAATGGAATTTTTGTCCTCTTAATCACCCAATTCTCAAGAGCCTATGGGCTTAAATTCTCCCTTTCATAGCCTATAATATCTAAGAGAGAAATAATAGAATATTTAGAGACCAGGAAAGAACTAGCTCTATTATGATCCAAATCATTAAACAACAACTTAGAGAAAGAATTAATGATGGTTCCTTCAGAAAGGGAAATGTGCTTCCTACTTTGCATGACTTAAGAACCAAACAAATATGGAATGTGCATCAGGAATTACTCAATAAATATGAGGTCAACATCTCCAAAAGAAGACTTATTAGATGGAACCCTCCGAACAATGGTTGGATAAAATGTAATGTGGATGGATGTGAAAAACAAAACCCATGTGTCTTTGCATATGGGGAAGTTATTAGAGACTGTTGTCATGCCCAAAAGTTGGGCAAAAACACACGAACAAAAAAATTTTAAATAACGCTTTAAAACGGGATACCCAAACAAACATAAGTGTAACACGTGCACGTAAAATGGTGCAAGGGGTAAACGATAACCAGAATAGGTCACAAAGAGAGGAATAGCTTTCACAGCTATCCAAAGGGATGAATAAAGTTTCTAACTGGATCTGCACGCAAATTGAGATAGTTTGACTAAAAGTCAACTAGGGTTGACCAAAAGTCAAACATCCCTTGAAATATGAGGAGGGTCACTAGGGCCTATTAAGCACTAGGGAAGTTGAGGGTGCGCAAAATGAGATGGTTGACCAAAAGTCAACTAGGTTGACCAAAAAGTCAACCCTCTTAAAAAAGTACGAAACTAAAATCCTAGGTTCCAAGGTGCGAGGGGAACCACTGGTTCGAAAACCAAGGTAAACGGAGTATGTTCGACTTTTGTTGACAAAAAGTCAACTGTACCCGTCACTAAGTCAAGGATAGCGAAAATGTCCTTATTAGGAAGAAAATGCTAAGAAAGGAAGTTAAAATGACCCTAAAGATCATCTTATAAACTACCTCCCATATAAGAGTTAATAAATTAAATCTAATCTGAAAAATAATTAAGACAACATATAATTAAAATCTTATATAATAATCTAACAATAAATCTAATCTAACATTTAAATATATCATTATATAAAACAAATATAACTTTATTCTTACATATATAAAAAAAAACCATTTAATAAAATCCTAAACTAAAATGAATTAAAATTCTAATACTAAAAAAAAAACAAATACATTTATAATTTCATATATAAATCAAAACCTTTTTTTTTTACAATCTAATTTAATGAAACAAATCAAATCTTTTTTTTTTTTAAAAACCATTTAATACAAATATTTGTTTTAATCCGAATCTCAAATAAAAATTAATTAAAATATTAAAAGGGAGGGCCGAAGACAGAGGCGGCGGTTTTATGCAGTGGGCGGCGCGAAGTGGAGGGATGGCGGCACACTAAAAACCGAGTGGCGGAGGGTGTTAGGGCCAGGCGGCGGTAAGCGGCCGCACCGTGGGAAGGGGAGCGGTGGAAGGGGGTCGGCGCGGCGCGGCTCCACCGCCCCACTGTGTTTACACAGTGGGCGGGGTGTGTCGGCCGCGGTCGACGCCCCACCTGCCACTGTGCTCACACAGTGGACGGGAGCCCCCCA
>MU223975.1:595923-608910 GCA_018584345.1 Thuja plicata | reverse complement strand
AATCAGAACATAAACATCTCAAAAGTACCCTGATTACAAAATCAGGTGCTGAATATATAACACAGGATTCCACCGATCCTCAAAAGTATGAAAAGTCTCGCTGATAGTCAAAGCATAAACTACTGAACGCATGAAACAAAATGGTAAACTATAACAGTCTAGTGTAGGCCTCACAACTTTAATGGTACCTTTATAGAGGGATTTGGTAAGAACCTGGGAATTTAGACTAATAATCATGCTCAAGATATGACTGCTTGGTATGGAATTATGCATTTAAAGGATTTAAATTTTGATAGAGTTATTCTTGAAGGGGATTCCAACCATAGTCTTGACCACCTGTAAAACAAAGCTAGATGCCCCTAGTATATTTATAGTTTGATTAAAGACTGTAAAAGAATGTTGTCTTTTTTTATCCAAGTTAGAATTATTGACACTTTGAGAGAGGGGAGTGTTGCAGCTGATTTAATGGAAAATTGGGAGCTCAATGCCTAGGATTAGGTTCTTGTTACTTTTAATATCAACCCTCAAAATATAAATGAAATAATTCCTAGTGAAAGGAAGAGAGATTAGTGTGTTCAACAATAAGTGGTGGAAAATGTGGTTTCTTATATTTTTTTCCATATAGGGTCTCTTCCCTTTTAAAGGTTTTATGATATCATAAAATATGAGAGAAAAATGTGTACATACTTGGTTTCCTATGGAAAAGTCATTGATGTTCAATATTTTAGAGGTAAACGACTATATTCAAACTATTTCATTTTAAGGGGGGAAGGAGAAGTCCTCGACTTTGAATAAAAAAGGCCATAAAAATGATAGAGATTTGGCTGAAATCAAATATCAAAGAAATGTTAGTAGATACTAGTGTGATATGAATATGAGGTTAGTTGTTCACCTGGACACCACTAATTTAGATCTTAGTTTGGTTGGCGTATGGATAGGCATGACAGGGAATAATATTAATAAAAGTTGAAATGAAACTTGTATTTTTTTTTTATTATTATGCCACTTTTATTATCAATTATTTTGGCACGGATAACCACATCTCTTATTTTCCTTCATTTCATGACAATTGTCATTTCAAATCTCCAAACAAATTACTCTTGAAAATTCAAACATTGTAGAAATTATTAATTGGTATTATCAAAAGGAGTTGTTTCAAAGGGTTCTCATTTCCATCTTAAAAAAACTTATGCCCTAGGCTAGAAATAAATGCAAAATTCCTTTGGGTAAAAGTACAGTATTGTGTCACACTTTTATAAAGGAAAAGGTTAACATCATCAAAAATTTTAACTTTAATGACATAAAAGTGTGATTTCTGTTTGGAATTTGACGTAAACTAATGAAATATGTAAAATTGGATGATGTTTATGCCTATTAGTTTTTAAAAAAATGAACAATTTTTGATTTTTTTTTTATTTTTAAATTATAATTTTTCAATTGTTGTAAAAGCTGCGAATTAGGAGGTCTACCTCCCACCAGGGATAACTTTAAGAAACCCCCTCCTAGGAAAAAGTGTAAAGTCCTAGCGAATCGTACATTAATTTAGGAGAATTTTTCTTGATGATGGAAATTTTTTTCCCCAAATTAGCAAAATAATAAAATGGCGAACGTGAATTTTTCCTTGCCAAATGAAAATTCCATAAAATCCTGGCGAATAATACGTTAATGTGGGGGAAAATATATATTGTATGAGGTGAATAATTTTCTTTTGAATAAAAAAATTATAATATATGAGGTGACTGATTTTTTTGAAGGGAAAAAAAATAAATGTATTGGCGAATTTTATCTACCTTTTGAAAATTTATTTATTTTATTGGCTAATTTTTCGTTAACTATGGGAAAAATAAATATTTTATTGGCGATTTTCAAAGGATGGGACTCATCATGTGGGCCAATGCCAAATGGCAATTTATTAGAGATGTAACATTATAATTAATGCAATATCATGTCCAATGAATATTGCCTTTATTTGTTGTGAATATAACTGATCACACATGGACAAATAACCTAATTAGTAATATCCATTGTTTTATATTGTTAAATATATTATTTGAGACCATTCAATGATCCTAGATCAATGGCTGAAATTTAATTTTGGGCTGAATTTCTTGAAGGAAATAGAGTTCTATATGAAGTCACCGGAATGATGACACGTATCAAGCCTTAAAAATTTCATCATAACAATGATCGTTGATTAATACTAGTTATTTGTTTACATGGATGGTGGATAGTGCAACTACAACTTGTAACTTGTAACTCGATAAGAAATAAATGCTTTGTCAGTGACATTCTTTAACTGTCATCTTTAACTATGATAGTACGCATGCATTTATGGGAGATATTTACATGTAGATATGAAAGATTAAGGATAATGGATTTAAATCTCTCACACACATAATGCATTATGGGAATTATTTACATTAAAGATTAAGGACAATGGATTAAATATGATTAAAGAAAGAATAATTAATTGCTAAGTATCTGTGATCACTATCAATCAAGGGGTCGAAGCTATTTATAGACAATCTGGCTTCTTTCTTCTTCATTTTTCTTTTGGTAGATTAAGAGTCAGACTTGCCAGTGGTTGAAATTTTGCCTCTGGTTTTAAGGTTTAGCTTTTTAGTTTTTTAGGTTGTTAAGAATTAAAGATGGACACACCAATCCGTTTGAGCTGCACATCCCCAGATGACCAGAGGTCCTTTTTGGGCAATGTATCAGAAGAAATCCTCACTTCCATTTGTAGGGAGGTTTGTGGCGGTGCTTTTATAAATTGTATTGTGTTGATGTTATTGGGTTGAGAGTTCCTTGAGAATGTTGACAGATACCACATCTACATGGACATTACATCCCATTTTTTTGCATCTCTCCTCGACCTCAGAGGATAGAAGGTTGGTATGTTGATGCTGCTGAGGAAGGTTTTTAAAGAGAAATTCTTGGAGGATGATGTTGATGTTGTTGTTTTTGTGGAATTAGGGGTGGGGCTCCCTTGGCCAAGAGATATACCCAAGTGGTTGGAGCCAGGAAGAAATATGGCCAGACAACCCTTTCTTTTGAACCTCAATGACGAGAAACTAATGTGACACAGGCAATGGGCGCAGGTTGGGAGGTATTTTCTTTGAAAATGGTTTTTCCTTGATGAATTCGATGAGCCATACTACACATGGCTTGAATAATTCTCAAATATTATCCTCTCTGGAAAATTCTATTCAGACGAAAGGGAAGATGAAGATTCGTAGTTTACCCATTCCCGTTACCCTGGTCTTTTGATAATGGATATGCAAAGTTTTACTTTTTTTGTTTTGTTTTTTTATTTATACCAATAAGAAGTTTCCAAGTAGGACTAGGTTTCTGTATTTATACTACAATGTAATTTTATAAAAAAAAATAAATAAAAAATTTTCAAGTTCATTTCAATTTTCTTCTTATGGGTACAAAAAATGATTCTTAGACTTCTCTACGATTATAATATTTTAATTAGTTTTTTTATCTGTGTATTAGACATTTAAGTATGCTTAAGCGATGGATTAATACTTCCATTTTTAAATCTGAAGACTGAGATTCATAATTTTTTAAATGACTAAGTTTCTTTATCAGCCTAGAGACAAAGAAAGTTTCTATTTTTAATTTTCCAATGTGTCATATCAATGTGTGATAATGTAATTTCGATTATAATATAGATAGAGATAATTGAATTCAATTCAATGTAAAAGTCTTAGTTAAACATTACTCAAAGTATAATTAATTGTTAAATATTTAATTTAGTTAGAGATGTAACATTTTTAAAGACACTGACTTCCAACCATTGGATGAGCACAGATCAATGATGTATAGTGAATTTCAGGTTGAAAGGGAAAAGGGACCCTATTTTTTGCAAACCTACTTTGAAAACAAGGCAGGTGTCATGAATTAACCCTTAACTAAGTATAATTAAAATATAAATTGGACAACACTTTAAAAATAAACATTTATTAAATATAACAACTAATAAGTTGAAGTTGTAATTTAAAATAATTAAGTCACACATGACCTAGTGACATCAAATGACAAGACAAAATTTAATGTGACCCGCGACAGTGCGACACATGATAGTGACTGCCAACAACTGTTGGATGAGCACAGATCAACGACATGCTGTGTATTTTGGGATAAAAGGGAAAAGAAAGCCCATTTTTGCAAACCTACTCTGGAATAATGAAGTAAAAATCAAAGAGTCGCATAATAAGTATCACTTACCTTTGCCTCGAATTAAATTGTAGCAATGCAGTCACGACTCGCCAATGCAGTATGCAGTTGCACTCAATAGTCTGAAACTTCGCTATCGATCAAATAGAGATATCAAAATGTTTTTATACTAATGATGATTTGGTGAATTTTGTGGGAGGTATTAGGTATAAAAATATTTGGCGAAGCCCGCATAATTATAACATGTCTTTTGTTATTTCTGAGGCAATTATGGGTCGTCCAACACCTTTGTATGATTAATAAAGTTGGAAAAATTATGTCGGTTTGAGACACGCATCCACAAAATTCCAAGAAAATTTGTGGCCGCCTATTCATATATATGTATAAAACTATTGGCGAATATAGGCCGTCAATTAGGGGTCGCTTATAAATTATAGGCAAACTTTTTAAATTTACCGGGACCAAAAATTATATTCCATTGGCGATAATGTGTAAGAAATGGAGAAAAATAAATAAACTGACGGGTGATGGGCCCGGGGATTGGACTCAATATTAATCAATGTTGGGTGATATTGATTCAATATATGAAAAATATTCACCAATTCTGCGGTCAGAAACATGCGATATTCACCAAATGGCGAATAATCGCCGCTAAAGTTTTCATTGCCTCCCACCAAAAAATTAGTAGACGACAGATATAGGCAGTGGAGAAAAAATGAAAGATTGGTTTTTGATGTATAATTTGTCTGTTATAACTAATCAAAGTTGAACTTACCCGAAATTGGTAGTTTTTGTTTCCCACCATATTTCCTCTATCAAATCTACACCAAATTAAAAACAAATTACATATTCTTGAAGCAGGGTCTCTCCTCTAGTGTTATATATTACTTAAATTTTTCTAATATATTTTACTATTTTTCTTCTTTTTCTGAATCAATGTCTTTTCATTGGTTAATAAAACTACTTGTAGTATTTTATAAATTTAATATAGTAGTTCAAATCAAAATAATAATAAAATTATATCACCTTATTCTTGACTCTGAGCCGTACAAAAGGGTATTTTTAGTTTTTCAGCAAGTGGATTTTTTTATGGAGAAATCAGATGAAAAATGCAAAAAAAATTCTACATTATTTTTTTGGTGATGTGGCTACCACATGGCATGCCACATAACTAGACTCAACCGAGTAGGTTTCAACCGACTCATATTATGCCAAAACCTACTCAATCGAGTCCCTGGTGCAGGGCACCTCCCTATTTGATGTTTTAGTGTTGTTTAAGGTTTTTTTAGGTGTTTGTGTGTTTGTTAGAATAATACCCAAGGCGTTGGATGCAATGATAGTTTTACCTCATGCTTGTAAGAGCCTTAGTGCTCATTAGGTGTTTTGGGTCATTTTGGCTTTAAATAGTGTAAAGTTGCCATTTTAGTGCAATATGGGTTAGAGGTGTGTTTTAGGACCCTACATATCCTATTTAGGGTCTTAGAAGTCAACATTAATCATTGAGTTGACAAACAAGGTCAAAATGCTCAAAACACAAAATGTTGCTAGCAACTTTGAAAGTTGCTCGAGCAACTTTTGTAAGAGTTTGCAAAATGTAGTTATAACTGTTGTAACTAAACCATGCTTGGTCTATGAGCATGTATTCAATGTTTGGAGAAGGTTAATGAGATTTTGGATTGAAAAATTTACTTCTGACACCCCTGTACGGATGACTATATTTGCATTTCAGTAATTTGCACTGTATCTTTGCTACTATATGGATGTGTATAGATTGGCATAGGTGATCGGGCTCCATGGAAGTGTAGTGCTTATTTCCATCTTTCATGTTCAGTAGATATTTTTATTTCAGGTGTTTGTAGTGTAAAGTTAGAGGATTTTATAGGTCACTGGTCTGAAAGAGACAATACAGTGCTACCTAGCTAGAAATGTCTCTAACCTAAGAACCCTCTAGTGGAATTGACTAAAACCATGGGGGAAGTAGGGTTAGAGTTTGTAGATAGGATTTTGGGTTACTTTCTCTTTTTTTCAATTGATTTCTGAGGCCAAAGGTGAAACCCTATAGCTGACTAGTGAATCCAGGTGAGCCAGGACATGGAGAAGAAAGACTTTGATTGAGCACCCATGACCTTTTGGGAAAGAATTAGTGGTATTTTTAGATGCACTAGATAGTCTCCTAAATATATTCAAAGGTGGAAGGAGTTGAATCAAATATTGGAGAAAATTTTAACAATTATTCATGCTGACTGGTCCAGAGGCCTAATTAATAGGCTATAATCTAGGGCCTGCAAGAGACTAAGTTTTTGGGTGCTTTCAGAGGTCAGGGTTTTTGATTCTGATAGTTTTGGGTGATGTATTGAATATTTTAAATTTTTTTTGTGGATTCATTTGGATATTTTGGGAGCATTTGGCCAAAATCAGTGGAAATATACCTATTAGGAATTGAGCAATTAGGCCTCCTAGTGAAATAGTTACCAAATGAATTGGTAAAGAGTCTTGGAGTATTGGAATGAGTGCAGAATGACCAAGAATAGGTCAAGAAGTGTGTTAAGATTCTTGGTGAGTGTGTGGGAAGATCCTAGGTAGAGGATTGGCATTCTAGGTACAGTTCTAGTGGAGGAAACTAGGCTTTTGGTTAACTAGTTGAACTAGTTAAGCTTAGAAACCTTGGAGTATTCTAATAACCAACTATACCTTGGAGGAGAAGTTGGTAGAGAGGGTCTTGGAGATCCTAATTTAAAGAAGATCCAACAAAGAACAACCATTGGATGGATTGGTTAGTCAAACAAGCACCTTGGAGTGAGGAAAAGCTCTAGATTGTCAAACCCTCTGCATCAATCCCCAAGGGCATAGCTGACCCGCAAGAAATTGCATCGAAGCGACTGCCTGCTTAGATTTTTTAGAAGATTTTTTTTCAATTTAAAAAAAGAAACATCATTTTATCGTATTTTATTAAATTTCTTCCAATTGAAGTAGCATATTTTTTTTGAAGGAGCATTAAACCATTTTGGTGGAGTATTGAAGATATTTTTTCTAAAGGAGTATTGAAGACATTTTTGTGAAGGACTATTAAGGGGGTTATTTGGAAGTTAAATTTATATACTCTGTACAATGGGGAATAAAAGAACCACAGCTAAAAAGTGTGATCAAATTTGGGATGACAAAATGAAATGTCATACAAAACTTAATCAAGAGGAACGTGTTGGTGTTCAAGAAGATGCAACTCAACAAATCTGTAGTAGTCAAGGTAGGCACATTTCAACAGGCATGGAAAATTGGATGGAGATGAATGATGATTCTCTTTTTTATCAAATCTCATTAGAACACATGGTACCTAAAATCTCAATTAAATTTTATTACAAAAACATTTGGCATGAATATTTGGAGAACTTTGTGGTTGGAAGAGAAGAATTATTTGCCAAGTTATTTCAGAAAAAAGAAATGACTCCTATTTTAGAGTTCTTGGGTGTTGATAATAGGAAAAACTTAGGGGGTCATGTAAAAGAAACAATAGTTGAAAAATTGCAAGATGAATTGAATGTAATTAATTAGATCAGTCGAGGAGTTAATTTAAGTGATGTAGGAAGAGCTTTGATGACTATAATTTCAAGTAGGAGGTTGTCACATAGAAGACATGTTCAAGAAGTTTATAAATTAATGAATGTATCTAGAAGAATTGTTCAAAGGTATATTAGGATGTGAAATATGCTAGATGAAAACATTTAAAAGAATTGAATACATATTTTTTGACTTCCTCGACTAGACAAAATTCTTGAATATGTCAACAGACTAGTGACTGAATATTGGACCAGCCACTCTCGTGTTTCTCCTAATAGAAGGGGCACTATACATATGAAATATGAAGAGTCCGGTAACAAATTTGAATACCCAAAATTTTTTATAGATACAACATAGAGTGAACTATTTGAATCATTCAAACAAGAATTTTCAGATGTGAAAAAATGTCAAACAATGTTTGTGACATTATGCCCTTTCTTTGTATGCTTAAATAAGGTACGCAAAACTTTTTTTTGTCAAAATCATGTTGAGTTTCATGTATACTTGATATCATATAAAAAAATCTATGGAAATAGTTAATACAAACATGGAAATCCCTGAAAGTATGACACAATTTGTGAAGTCTATTTTATGTGACATATCAGAAGATTCAAATGATTTCAATGTATAGTGCATAAAAAATGCATGCATTGATTGTAGATATTTGCAAAAAATTTCATGGAAAATTGAGCATATTGATGTTATAACAATAGTTTTGTAGAAGATATTTGAATATGAGGCTTATCAAACTAAGATAGTAGATGAATCCAAAAAATGCATTGAAGGAGAGTTAATTTTTCTACCTTAAATTTATGAAAATATTTTGTATTATGATTTATCAACATATCAAAAATTGTCATGGTGCACGATGGAAAGCTAAATAGTATCGTCATTCCAAAAATTGTTTTTCACCTATTTGTATTCTTTCAATTGTAGATTTCTCTGAGATCTATGCATTTGACCCTCAATCACAAATTTAGGCTGAATATTATCATTTTTATCAAGTAGCAATACTTGCGCAAGTGAGAAATAGAAACACATAATTTGATTTAGATGGTGTAGAAAGTAATGATCCATATTATCACATTATCATGAAGGAGGTTCATTTATATATCAATGATTATAAGGTTCATGATAGAAGCTATGCAACCTACTGTTTTAGAATGTTTTTTGAGGATCTTGAGGATCATGGAATACATGCTTCACAATAGTGAATTGGCTCTAATGGTTGTGCGGGTAAGCACATAAATTATGAAATTCATTTTCATTCTCTTATTTAAGTTATTATTTACCTTTAATAGAATTCTAGAGCACATACATGTGTATCTATTTAAATTATTGATATACATGTTTATGTAATTTGTTTTGTTTTTATTTGTAATTTTACAAGACATGCTATGTCTTCCAAAGCCTTTAATTGTATATCCATGCAACATGCAAGAGGCAATGTAAAGTTTCTATGGAACTTTTTTGGAAGTGGACATGGGTAAGGAAATCATGATAGAGAGGGAGCATGTGTGAAGTGTGCACCTCACAAACATGAATTTTCTGGTACAAATGGTGTGACTACATAATGTTTATATCTTTTCATTAATTTAATTTACACAAGGTATATATTTTTGGAGCTTCTTCATTTTCTTTAAAATAATAGTTAGATATTCATTATTTAGCTAATGTAATAGAAAATTCAAAGGAAAATGTTGAATGGTGTCAAAGTCATTTTGCTAGTTGTGACATAACAGACAATAAACATTATTTTTGTAAGTCAAAATTAAACTCTTGTGTTCCTATTGTTTTAAAATTTATAATTTAAGACATGTGTTTCACTTTTTTATCATTGAAACTTTAGATTAATCTCAATATGTGCTTGAATATCATTGAACATGTATATGTAATATATATTGATTGATATAATCCTTAAAATTGTCAATCAATTGTTGGTATTAGAAGTTTAAATCAAGTGATGACTACAGGAAACAACAAGCCTTCATTGATTCAAGTAAGAGAAAAATCATGTTTTTTGTGCCGATTGTATTGAAAGCAACATAAATTATAGTCAATATGAGAGTATGGAACATGTATATGTTTCATAATGGAAAATGAAATAGTTGATGAGAATAACTCCTTATGAAGATGATGACAATGACATAGACATTCACGATCCTATACATTGAACTGATTATGAATGTGTTTCTAATTTAGTTTTTATAGGTGTGTGTGTGTGTGTGTGTGTGTGTGTGTGTGTGTGTGTGTGTGTGTGTGTGTGTGTGTGTGTGTGTGTGTGTGTGTGTGAGCGCGCCCATTCTTTATCTCTTATTTAATTTTAATTTATGACAAGTGATGTTTATATTTTATCTTTCTTTTATTTATAATTTATAAGATGATTTCTTTATAACCTTGATAATTTGTGTATGGTTGTGGATCCTGAGAATGCAGAAGGTGTAGATTATTATCTATTAATATGCATAGAAGAAAAATAAAAATTTCAAGAAATAATTGTAGATGGTGATGGACAAGAGTATCCTATTGGTTTAGTTTTTATTGAAGGCACCCATTATTAGCAAAAAAAAGATAGACAATATTGATGTTCAATATATTGATTATAGGCCTAGCCAAAAAGTTCAAAATTATAGTCACTTGGTTATAGAGACAAAGATACAATTTGACACAATGCCAAAAAAAGGACGTGGCAACCAATAGTGGAGGTTGCCTATTGAAGAACATGAAATATTTTTAGAGACAATAAAAGATAGAGTGGATCCAGACTATATGTATCCCTATAAGACTAGCTTCATATCCACTTAATACATCCACATAAGACCTATTTCCTTAAGACATCCCCTTAAGACATCCACTTAAGCTATCGTACCTTAAGACGTCCCCTTAAGACTAGATTCATATCCCCTTAAGACTAGCTTCATATCCCATAAGACAACCACTTAAGATATATTTCTTACTTATATTGGTTAAATTGATTACTTATATGCCATGCGTTAAATGTGTACTTGGCTTATGGGTGATCCCACAATAGTGTGTCCCACTTTTTGGCCAACTTTGACACTGAGATCAACATTCTAAGAAAAAACTTTTCTTTCAAACACTTGTTGCTGCAAAACTATTAGAAATTTGAAGATGATGTAAACTAGAGTCTTATAGAAATTTATTTCTAGTTTCTAAATACATTTAAAAATAATAATAAAATTCATTTAAATTCATTTTTCCTTCTCCTTTAAAATGTGGTTTGTGTGAAAAAATATTATTTTTAAGGAGTGACTATCACTTGGATTAACATAACTTTTTTTAAAAAATATGATAACAATGTAATTATTTTGAGGTTACATTTTTAACTTCAATATATAAAGGATGCAATTGGTTTCATTCATTTTGGGTCAATATTTCATACTTTATTAATTTCTAAAGTGACAGTAACTGTAATTTAGACATAAGGTCACTTGGATCGCTCTAACTTCATCTATATATATCAAAATTCATTTTTTCTTTTTTTTCATAGAAAGGTAACACAAATACTCTTTTCCTACATATTTTTCATTATTTATTTTCCTAATATACTATTATTCCTGAAGCGTCGAAGAGAGAGGTTGCTAAATGGCCAGACAACCTATGTTTAGTTAAACTAAAAATAGAAAGTCACAATAAAATCAATATATATTAAAATAATATTCTTTGTAAATCTTGTTTTGAGTAGCATCATATAACATTTAGATTTCAAAAAATTGTTTTATTTGGTCCTTGATTGAGACCTTCAAAGGGAAAAAAATTGCATAAATTTGTTGGCTTGGGAGAGGAAGGCCAAATTCAGGGGGTTCGCTCGAACACCCTTTCTAGTGAAGGGGGATAGAGAAAACCCCCTTATAGAGAAACCACCATAGAAACTTTGTGTAAATTGATTGTTTTTTGTTGATTCACATGTTTCACTCAAATTGGATCTAGTTTGAGTGAACCCCCCATTTCATCTAGTTCACTTGAAGGGATCAAAAATGAAAAAAATTCATCCGCATGATTTTTCTTCATGCCTAAAAGTGGGACTCAAATTTGTGGGATCACCCTTACTTATGTGAACTTATATGCTTATGTGTCACTTATATTTATTTTAAATATGTCATTACCTATTTCTTGTGTGTTAATTATATTGCTTACATATGTTACTTATATGCCTTACATATGAACTACTTATATTGCTTACTTATTTTGGTTACATGTATTACTTATATGTTATGTGCTACATGTGTACTTTGCTTACTTATGTGAACTTATATGCTTATGTGTCACTTATATTTATTTTAAATATGTCATTACTTATTTCTTACATGTTACTTATGTTTCTTACATGTGTTACTTATATGTCCTACACGTATTATAAGTATATTTCTTACTTATATTGCTTACATATATTTCTTACATGTAGGTATTAGTTATGATATGTCATTAGCTTAGATACACCATTTACATACATTGAATTTTAACTTTGAAATTAATATACATTGACCTTAAATATAAATGTCATTGATTGCACGATTAGTAAATTAATATTTAAATTACTTATATATATCATTTGTTTAAATCTAAAGATGTCACCTTAATACATGATCAATAAAGATTTTAAAATGAGTCCATGTAAATCTCTATATTTGAACACATGTATCAAATATCAAATAGATCAATGTCCATAATTTAATAAAAATATATCAAATAGATCAATGTCCATAGCATAATAGATAAATGTCCACAACATAGAATGTATCAACAATATATATAGAAATGTATCTATCCACAACATATAGATGTATCAAATAGATCAACGTCCATAATAGAACAGATAAATGTCCACAACATAGCAATATATCAACAATGTATCTAGAAATGTATCAACAAAATAGAAATGTTTCTATCCACAACATAGACATACATACCAAATAGATCAATTTCCACAACATAGAAATATAGATCCACAAAATAGAAACTATAACTCAAGGCATCCTCACCACCCAGTCCCTTATCCAATCCTCCACCTGCTTGAGGGGTCTGTTAGAATACACATACTCCATGTTAGAATATTTTATCTAACAATAAAATTTGTATTTAATTATGAAATAAATTAAAACATGTACATGTGTGTCAAAATAAATTAATTTACATGTTTATCATGATGAATCAGATCATCGAGTGCCTGTGAATCCCAATTATGCAGAGGCCATCGTAATCTCCTATACACAATATATACATATATAT
>MU223975.1:519945-594565 GCA_018584345.1 Thuja plicata | reverse complement strand
TATATATATATAAACGTATGTGTGTATGTAAATATAAATATTTTTGTATCTATTCTAGATTATATAAATAAATTTAAATCTCCTCTAATACTGTAGTTACACCAATCTTATACTAAAAAATCTTATTCATATACTCGAGAGGAAAGGAAAGAGGCTTTTCTTCCTTTCTTAAATCATTTCAGCAGAACTACAATGGTGATTTTAGACTAAACTACCTTATGTGATAGAACAAAGGTACTTATACATTTATTTATCTAGATTTTTTCTTGTTGTTATTGCTTGTCAAAAAACTTTTGATGAATCAAACAAAATAAAATTGCAAATAGGAGGTTCATCTAGAGCCGAAATTGACAATATGAAAAATTGTTCCAGCTTGCAAATATGTATTTATACGATTTTAATAACCATTACGTAATGCAAAACTAACAGTATGGTTTTCCTTGATTCAAAATCTAGAGCCTACTATTTAGATCATTGCTCTCATTTAAAATGTTTCGCTCGGATTAGTGTGATAAAAGCTATATTATTTATCACAACCCTTACACATAGAAAAATAAAGGCCATCGGAATAACCTAGCTTTAATACTATTCCATTTCAGAACATTTAGCTTAAATAAAATAACTAAATGAACAAACAACTAGATTATACTTATTAAACTCAGATTCTAAAAACACAAGGTGAAAAAACCGGATGATCTCTTTACGAAACAAACAAATCCCAGAACACCAGAGTCCAAGGGATTAATATTCTTCTTCCCCTACCCTAGAAACCCCATTGATCAGATATACAATTCTCTATCTCTTATTTCTGTGATGATGACCTTCTTCCATCCATATTTCAATCATATCTTGAGAATCTGAATCGGCAAAGCAATTCCTTTCTATTTCCCCTACATCATCATTATGCCAATAAGAAAAGAACCAATTTTCCTCATTTGGAATCCTTAAGTGCATAAAGGCCATTAAAAACTCAAGATTCCTCTTAATAACTAGTTCTCTAGATATAAAGGCATGAAAGTCTTCGACAATCATAATGGGGATGGTCGGGGCTGGCCTTCCATTGATGATTGGTAGATCATAGAACCTTGGCATAGTGATAGTACAATTTGGTTAATATTTTGAAGAACTTTATCAATATTTTCAAGGTATTTCCTTTAGAATATCCGTAGACAAATTTTTCCAATATCTTCTTTTCTAGGGTCGACATAAATAGTCAATGCAATGAACATAGCTGGAATCTCCGCATTCACCCTATATCTATCATAGTTAGAAAGAAATTCCCAGTCTAAGATTCTATAAATAGCTCTTAGAACAATGGATTGAGATTTCAAAAGTACAGACTTAAGCCTCTTTGTAGAGACCTCTCCATCGAAGGCTATCTGAGGTTTAGTGCAAACTAATTTGATTGGAGTCATCATAATGCAACCAATCTTAGATAGCTAGGGATACACTCCCAAATTTGCAATAAGAGACTAATATATAGTACAAATTTCTCTTGGTGTATATATATATATATATATATATATATATAAATAATCATAAGCTCTATAATTATTTAATGAAAATCAAGTTTGGTTTCTTACTTGATTTATCTACTGGAATGCACGTCCAATGTTTAAAAAGTTAGAAGAGTGTAAGGACATTGCATCATTGACATCATCCATCATTACTAGAGATGAGAATCTAGTCTGGAATCATATAGGAGGTGTCTACTCTAGAAGAGATGTGTTTTCTAGAGGTTTAGGATCAAGCACACTATGTTGCGGAGATCTAGGATCAACCACACTCTTTCATGGAGTTGTAGGACATGTCAAAATGTACTTATGTCTGGAAGTACCTACGTGTGCATCTCCATGTACCTAGTCGCTAACAGTGGAGGATCACCCAGCCACTCATTGATTTAATGCATGCATTTCACTTCAAGTGACCCCATGTAATATAAAAAATCCATGATAAGCATCAAGGTGATGACTCACTAACATAGAGCTCATTGCATGTAGATGATCCTTGGGCTCTTGTGTTATATCATTGGTGCAGGAGCACCTAGGTAGGATAGTGTAGAAATTTGACCTAGGGTTTTTCTCCTTGTCTTTTTTGGCTTGTAGTGGTTCTAGCCAGACCACTAGTTGATTAAAGGGACCAAGAGTCCTAATGTGTGGATGTTTGTAGGAGGATAGGTCTTGATAGGTCCTTGGTGAACCTTAGGTCCATTCAGGTCCAATTAGGGAATTTTGGAATTTTGTGGAAAAATGAGCCAAGAGAGGGACTAGAGGTCCTTTTTGATGTTTTTTCCTCATATTTAGTTGATTGGACAAGTTTGGATATGGTTTGACCTAGTTTGGCAATCAAACTCAAAAGTTGCCAAAAGTTGTCAATGTTGTCATTGACAACATTGACAACTTTTATGTCAAGTTGGAATCTTTGATGAAATTGGTTGGTTAACAATTTGAAAATGACAATTTAGCATTTGGGTCATCCATATAAGACCATCCTCAGGATTTGTGAAGGGTTGGTAAGTTTGAGAAATTTCATGTACAGACTATGCTAAGCAATAACAGTGACTGTATGTGTGTTTTAAGGCGATTGGATAGTGTAATGGATTGAGAGTGCTTCTATAAGATTTGTTTCATGTAATGTATGTTATTTCTTAACTTCTTGTGGTGTTAGATTGGTAGATTCAATAGTTTTAATTGTTTGTATAAAATCTTTCAAACTTAGCCCACTCGCTGGTGTGATTTGAGCATTGCTTGCAAATGGGGTCTTAGCTTTCTTTTCCATTGTGGCTTTGGCCTAGGCTCTTGGATTATGAAAGTATACTCCATGTACATTTTGTACATAGTAGGATGGGCCTAAGAAGTTGTGGCAGCTATTTTTAAGATGATACCCTAGGCGAGCCAGAGTGGCATGGCTAGGGATCATCAGTGATTATAGAGCTAGATAGAGGGATTGAAAGCATCCATAGCTTCAATCAATGAATTTGGGGAGGTAATTTAGTCAAGGGAGGACCCCCAAAAAATAGGTTAAGATATAATGATTTATTCTATTGGCCAAGAAAGTTCATTTCTTTTGCAGACAGTAAAGGAGGCCTAAAACCCAAAATTTTAGGCATGAAAGTAGGGAGGACTGTATGGACACTTCTAAGGGCTTAGACCTAGAAAATATCTAGTATCTTTGTAAAAAGTGTCTAGATCCTAAGCCTATTTGGCACTTTTTAAAACATTTTCTGAAGATAATGCAGAAAAGGTGGCCAAATAGGGCTAATTGCTTGTAGCCCTATTTTTGAGGGAATTGCATGAGTTCTTGGAGCTCGTTTGGGTTTTTGATGCAAAGTGAGTTTGCAAAGGTTGAAATTGGTCCTATTTACACTTTTGAATACTTCCTTTCCAATTTGGTGATGTTTGGAATCCATTTGGATCAGATTGTACAAATGGAGCAAGGAAGACCAATTTGGGTCTAGAATAAGGTTTGCAAGAATTTGAGTTCTACTTTATTGGTGTTCAATAGTTTAAGGAATTAGGATATTGTGATAAGATACCTAAGGAGCCTAGGGTTCATGAAAGAACCCTAGTAGGTCATTGAGTGACCTAGGAGACCCTAGAAGAGGTCTAGAAGGAGCAAGACTAGTGCTACATCAGAGTGGTATCAGTACAAGTTGAGAAACTTGGTAAGATTGGTTTGTGTCAGAAGTGGAATCTTGTGGTTCTACAAAGATGGTGACAAATGAAAAACTAGCCAAGGATATGGAGGAGCAAAAGGAGAAAAACATACTCCTCTATGATACCTTGGAAGCAATGAGAGTAACGATGGAAGAACTAGTAGATGCTACTAGGAAGAAAGAATATGAAGCAGAATCTAGTAGTAAGGGTAAGAATAAGATTGAGGAAGAAGACTGCATTCCTGAACCTAACCTAGTATTGAATGAGGAACCTTTCGTAAAAGCCATAAAATCATTAAGTGGCAAAGCTTTGGAATAGATACCTTTATTTGGAGGAAAGATGGATATTGAGGCAGTCCTAGACTAGATTGAAGCAATAGAGAATCACTTCGAATGTGAAGGGATAAGGGAGGCCCAAAGGGTTAAAGTGGCCAAGTCTAGACTCAAAGGGTCAGCTTTGACTTGGTGAAAATACCTTCAGGATGAGAGGGTAAACATGGGAAAGCAAACAATAGAAAATTGAAATGCTATGGTAACCAAATTGAAGGAGATTTATCCTCTAGAGGACTACGAAATACAATTCCATAGGAAGAGACAAAACTTGAAGAAGAAAGACCTAGATGTGGCCTCATATACTGAGGAATTCCAAGGATTGTGTTTAAGGTCTAAATTGTAGAAGAAGAGCCAATCAAAGTGGCTAGGTACTTGGGTGGATTGAAGTGGAACATCCAAGAGGAGATTAGCCTATGGACACCTACCACCATCCAAAAGTGTCATCAATTGGCTATAAAGGTAGAAGAGAAGAATAAGAAGAAAGGGGATTCTAGTTTCAAGAACAATAATAAAAATCAAGGCAGAGGAAGAGAATAGAGGGGTCAAAGATGACACCACCAAGGAAGGGGTAGTGAACAAATATCCCAAGGAGAAAACAAATTGACAGAGTAGTAGACTGAGAAAAGTTTAAGAGGAGGATATAACAGAGGCAGGGGTAACAATGAGGGTTCTAAAAAAGGAAGAGGAGGTAGGAGTGGATCTTATTTTTCCACTATGAAGTGCTACTACTATGGGAAACTAGGGCATCTAGCTTATAGATGTCCTAAAAAACCTTTTGCAGAAAATAGTGACAAGAGGGTAGCATATGCACATGAGGATACTTCTAGTGTCAAAACTCTAGAGGTAGATCATCTAGACTTAGAGATGGGTGAGAACCTAATGTTTAGAAGGGTCATAATAAGACAACTAATCAAGGATGAGCCCAAACATAGGAGGGCACTATTTATAATCATATGTAAGATTCTTGGCAAAGTATGTAAGGTGATTGTTGATTCTAGATCCACAGACAACATCATTTCAGAAGAGGCAGTAGTAAATCTTAAGTTAGCTAAAATAACCCATGTGAATCCTTATAAGGTAACATGGCTCAACAAAGGCTAGAGTATCTTAGTCAATGAGAAAACATGGGTAGAGTTCTCATTAGAAGGGTATAAAGACAGATTGCTTTGTGACATCCTACCAGTGGATGCTTGTCATTTTCTTCTTGGAAGGCCTTGGAAATTTGATAATGGAGCAATATATGATGGGAAAGAGAACTCCATTACATTCAAGAAAGGAGGGAATACCTTCAAAATTTAGTCTTTATTAGAGGAGGAGGAACCACTAAAACTCCTAATGTTATGTTATGCAGTGGTAACAATTTTGTGAATGACATCAAAGATGATAATGGAGAAGGTTATGCTATTGTGTTAAGACCTAAGGAAGAGGAAACACCAGTAAAGGAGCCACTACCAAAGGAAGTACAAGAATTGCTTGTGAAATATAAGGATATTATGAGTGATGGCACTCCTACAACCCTACCACCTAAGAGGGTTATAAGGCATCAAATAGACTTTGTACTAGGGGTATCCTTTCCCAATAAAGCAACATACAAGTTGAATCTAGATCAAAACTTGGAGGTAGCAAGAAAAGTACAAGAACTCTTGGATCAAGGCTTGATCAAGAAAAGCATTAGCCCATGTGCAGTCCCAGTTTTTTTAGCATCAAAGAAGGGGGGAAAGTGGAGGTTATTCATAGATTCAAGGGCTATAAATAGGATCACAATAAGGTACAAATTATCAATCCCAAGAATAGAGGATCTTATGGATTGTCTAGGTGGGGCAATGCACTTCACAAAGCTAGATTTGAAAAGTGGTTATCACCAAATCAAGGTGAAGGAAGGTGATGAATGGAAAATGGCATTCAAGACCACAAATGGGTTATATGAATGGCTTGTGATGTCATTTGGCCTCTCTAATGCTTCAATCACATTCATGAGGCTCATGAATGAGGTGCTCAAGGATTTCACTAGAAATTTTGTGGTAGTATATCTTGATGATATACTGATTTTCAGTAAAACAAGAGAGGAACATATCAGACATGTTGAGGCAATATTGAAAAGGTTACATGAGGATAAGTTGGCCATTAACCTTGAGAAGTGTGATTTCTTTAAACAAGAACTATTTTAATTGGGCTTTTTAGTGTTTAAAGGGTCTTTGAAGATGGAAAAAGACAAAGTTTCTACAATCTTGAACTCGCCTCCACCTACCACAACCACATAGGTAAGGAGTTTTCATGGCATTGCCCAATTTTATAGGAAATTCATTAGGAATTTTAGTGGACTATGTGCACCTTTGATGGATATAATAAAGGGTGGGGTCAAGACTAAGTTCAGATGGACACTAGAAGCAAGGAATGCATTTGAGTTATTGAAGCAACAAGTGGCTACTCAACCAATCCTCCAATTACCAAGATTTGAGAAGTTGTTCACCACTGAGTGTGATTCTAGTGGGCTAGCAGTAGGAGGGGTATTGAGTCAGGAAGGTAGGCCTATTGCCTTCTTTAGTGAGAAGCTGAATGAGGCTAAGAATAAATATTCTTCTTATGATTTGGAGCTATATGCCTTAGTCCAATAATTGAGAAAATGGAGGAACTATTTGTTTCCCAAGGAATTTGTGGTATTCACTGATAATCAGGCCCTTAGCAACATTAATACACAAGAAAAGCTGAGCAATAGACATTTGAAGTGAATGGAATACTTGTAGGCATTCACTTTTACTATCAAACACAAGAAGGGTCAACTCAACAAGGTGGAAAATGCTTTGAGCAGGAGATTATTAATAGTGCAAGAAGTCCACTTGAATAGCATTGGGATTGAAAGTTTTAGAGACCTATACAAATCAGATGAGGATTTTGCTGAGGCCTATAAGGTATGTGTTGATTTTGAGAATCATTTTCATAGAAAGTTCTCTGATTTTACTTTACAGAATGGATTATTGTTCAAGGAAAATCAGTTATATGTACCCAAAGGGTCAATGAGGATGAACCTCATCCAAGAGAAATATAATGACTCCCTAAGTGGTCACTTTGGTAATGACAAGACCTTTGAATTGGTCCAAAGGTTCTACCATTGGCCAAAATTGGTGAAGGATGTCACCAAGTATGTGGAGAAGTGTATTGTTTGCATGAAGGCAAAAGGGGGAATGAGTAATGTAGGGTTGTATCAGCCTCTACCAGTCCCTAATAGGCCATGGGAGTGTCTAAGTATGGATTTTATTGTGGGATTATACAAAACTAAACAGGGGTATGATAGAATTTATGTAGTTATTGATAGATTTAGTAAAATGGGGCACTTCATCCCATGTAGAACTACTAATGATGCTAGCCACATAGCTTATTTTTTTTCAAAGAGATTGTAAGGATTCATGGCCTTCCTTTGAGTATAGTCTCTAATAGAGATGTGCAATTTAGGAGTCATTTTTGGAGAAATTTGTGGACAAGGCTGGGTACTAACCTATCTTTTGGTTCAGCTTACCACCCTTAGAATGATGGTCAAACTAAGGTGGTAAATAGGGTGTTGGGTAACCTAGTGAGGTTCCTAACTAAGGAATATGGGTAGACTTGGGACATGGTCATCAATAAAGTAGAATATTCTTACAATGATAGCAAGAATAGAATGACTGGTAAAAGCCCATTTGAGGTTTTTTATGGCATGTACCCTAGGGGTGTTTGTGAACTTAGGGATCTTGGTGGACTAGAGTATAGAAGTGGCCAAGCAGAAGACTTCACCAATACCATGAAAGAGATCCAAGACCAAGTGAAAAGGCAGATCCAAGACAATCAACAAAAGTTGAAGGCTAAGGTTGATGAAAGGAGGAAGGATGTTTAGTTTGTAGTAGGGGACTATGTCATGGTCCACTTGGACAAATCAAGGCTTCAGAAGGTTGTACCTACCAAAATTCATATGAAGAGGGTGGGACCTTGCAAGATCTTGGAAAAATATGGAGCTAATGCATATAAGGTGGACTTACCATTATATTTGAGTATCTATCCAGTCTTTAATGTCCAAGACTTGATTTATTTTAGAGGGCTGATGGATGAGATCACTCCAAAAATCCAGGGGGTCAGTGATGATGTGGGGTTTATTTCTTACCTCCAAAATTTTAGTTGGTGCCTTATAAAGTGCTAGACTCTCGGGTCAAGAAGACTACTAGACATAAATTTTACATGGAGCACTTAATTTAGTGGAAGGATAGACCAGAGTCAGATGCTTCTTGGATTGCTGAGGTAGACTTCAAAATGGTTGGCATTTCAGAGGATCTCTTGTCCACAAGAGTGAAATAGCTCTTCCTTTTTGGGGGAGTATGGTGCAGGAGCACCTAGGTAGGCTAGTGTAGAAATTTTACCTAGGTTTTTGCTCCTTCTTTGTTTTGTCTTGTAGTGGTTCTAACTAGACCACTAGTTGAATAAATGGACCAAGAGTCCTAATGCGTGGATTTTTGTAGGAGGATAGGTCTTGATAGGTCCTTGGTGACCCTTAGGTCCATTAAGGTCCAATTAGGGAATTTTAGCATTTTATGGAAAAATGAGCCAAGAGAGGTATTATAGGTCCTTTTTGATATTTTTTCATCATATTTAGTGGATTGGACAAGTTTGGATATGGTTTGACCTAGTTTGGCAATCAAACTCAAAAGTTGCCAAAAGTTGTCAATGTCGCCATTGACAACATTGACAAATTTTATGTCAAGTTGGCATATTCCATGAAATTGGTTGGTTAACTATTTTAAAATGACCATTTAGTGTTTGTATCATATATATAATACCATCCTTGAGATTTTTGAAGGGTTGTAAAGTTTGAGAAATTTCATGTATGGACTGTGCTAAGCAATAACAGTGATTATATGTGTGTTTTAAGGTGAACAGACAGTGTAATGGATTGAGAGTGATTTTTTAAGATTTTTTTCATGTAATGTGGGTTATTTCTGAACTTCTTGTGGTGTTAGATTGGTAGATTCAATAGTTTTAATTGTTTGTATAAAATATTTCAAATTTAGCCCAGTCGCTGGTGTGATTTGAGCATTGCTTGCAAATGGGGTATTAGCTTTCTTTTCCATCATGGATTTGGCCCACGCTCTTGGATTATGAAATTAAACTCCATGTACATTGTGTACATAGTAGGATTGGCCCAAGAAGTGGTGGCAGCTATTTTTAAGATGATGCCCTAGGCGAGCCAGAGTGGCATGGCTACGGATCATCATTGATTACAGAGCTAGCTAGAGGGATTAAAAGCACCCATAGCTTCAATCAATGAATTTGGGGAGGTAATTGATTCAAGGGAGGACCCCCAACCAAGAGGATAAGTTGGAAGGAGTTATTATGTTGGAAAATAAAGTTCATTTCTTGTGTAGATAGTAAAGGATGCCTAAAACCCTAAATTTCAGGCATGAAAGTAGGGAGGACTATACAGACACTTCTGAGGGCTTAGACCTAGAAAATATCTAGTGTCTCTATAAAGGGTGTTTGGATCCTAAGCCTAGTTTTCACTTCTTAAGACATTTTCCCAAGATAATGTAGAAAAGGTTACCAAATAGGGCTAATTGCTTGTAGCCCTATTTTGGAGGTAATTGCATGGGTTCTTGGAGCTCATTTGGGTTTTTGATGAAAAGTGAGTTTTCAAAGGTTGAAATTGGTCCTATTAACACTTTTGGATACTGCCTTTCCAATTTGGTGATGTTTGGAATCCATTTGGATCAGATTATACAAATGGAGCAAGGAAGACCAATTTGGGTCTAGAATAAGGTTTGCAAGGATTTGAGTTTTACTTTATTGGTGTTCACTAGTTGAAGGAATTAGGATCTTGTGATAAGATACCTAAGGAGCCTAGGGTTAGTGAAATAAACCTAGTAGGTCAGTGAGTGACCTAGGAGACCCTAGAAGAGGTCTAGAAGGAGCAATAATAGTGCTACATCAATCATCAAGCATGGGGAGCTGGTAGCGGATGTAGGGATCATAAAAAGAATCTAACTCATCAACCTCAATTCTCATATGAGATCACAATATGTACCTACCTATGTGATTAAATAATTACTGGTCGACCTAATTCATGATGGAGGCAATTTTGGAGAACATATCTAGGTTTGAATCCTCAGTCGCAGACTCTCCAACTCTAGTGTGAAACTCGAAACCTTTTGAAAGAACTAAAAGGTTTTAACCAAACAATCCCCTATTACTAGTGGGTTGTGGTACATCAAGTTTTTGATTAACTAGGTATGTGCAGGATCATGGTATGCCAAACTAGGCCCTTATGTGGCAATGAAAATTCAGAAAATCAGGGTTAGGAAAGTTGACGTAAACATTTGAACAAGTTATCAATATTATATAAAAAATGTGTAAGAAGAGTATATGTAGAAAATTGAATTTGGTTTCTAATCTACTAGCCCTTTTAAAAAAAAAAAATCTATATGGTGAAATTTCAAATTTCAATGCAATAGTATGAGAATTTCAGGAAAAAGATAAGAAGTAGGTGTATGTCTGACCACCTTAAACACAATCAAATTATTTTTTTTTCAAGATTCTAGATATAAGTAGTAGACTCATATTCGGATGTGACACATATTTTTTCATAATTTATTTCCAAGTAAATAGTTATTTATGATTTTTATACTAAAATTTTTCTAGAATATAAAAAATCTCATGTGTGACCACCTGAACTTAGTCTAAACTTCATCAAATTGAAAACTTTTTATTTTTTTATTGTAGTAGGAAAAGCATATAATGTGACTCATTGTTTGGATTTTAAAAATGTTATGTTTTTTGAAAGTTATAGCCATTTTGCAATCAATCTATCAGCCATGACTAAAAAGATAAGAAGTAGGTGTATGTTTGACCACCTTAAACACAATCAAATGATAATATTTTTTTACTATATTCTATATATAAGTAGTAGACTCATATACAGATGTGAAGCATATTTTTTTGTAATTTTTTTTTGAGTAAATATTTAATTATGATTTTTCTTCTATAACTTTACCTGAATATAAAAACTCCCGTGTGTGACCACCTTAACTTAGTCTAAACTTTAACAAATTGATTTTTAAATTTTTTTCATGTAGTGGGTGAAGCATATAATGTGATAGATGTTTTAGAATTAAAATTTTTTATACCATTTGAAATTTATAGTTGTTTTCAATCAGTCTACCAATGAGGACTTATTTTTCACATCACCACTTTTGGCATTCCATGATCCTGCACATACCCAAATGATGAATATATGATGGAGATGATGAAGATTGAGTGATACTGAGTGTCATGATTGTAGAAATGGTTAGACCATTATTTTTTTGTCATTGATGTCAAGGAATTGATTAATTAATTTATATTATGTTACCATATATTAAGAGGCGAAGTTAAATTGGTGTCAAATACAGATCAAACAATGATGAAGTAATGATGATATAGTTTTTTTCTACTATGTATTTGATGTTATCAAGTTGGTACATTTGATTGATCAAGTTGGGAACAAAGAAAGACTAGTTTGCAAAGGGTATGTGCAAGAAGAAGATATTGATTATGGTGAGACTTTTGCACCTATTGCGAGATTAGAAGGATTTAGATTCCTACTGGCATATGTAGATCATACAGGATTTTTCTAAATGGTATTCTTGAAGAAGAAGTATGTATTGGACAACCTGAAGGATTTTTTGAGAGTACTAACAAGGAAATGGTATGTAAATAATAGAAGTGTTCCAAGATTTTCTTTCACTTTCTTAACTAAGGAATTAACTTTACCTATTCTACTTAGGATCCTAATTCACTCCTATAATCCACTAAAGTCCTAATTCTTCACCCTAACACTATTCTAACTCCACACTAAGAGTTAGTTTCTCTGTGCTTAATCTTGAAAAATTTCCACCATTGAAAAGTACACCTTCTCTCTATGATTCCTTGGATGATTCCAAGCTCAAACTTTCCAAAAAATTCTTATAAGTGATAAAAAGGTCATGCTAAAAATTAAGACACCTATTTGGAATCCTACTACTCCCATTTGAATAGGTCTTCAATCCCTAAGTGATTAAGTTCCACCTTCACACTGCTTTTGATCCTATTAGGCGTAGTAGCCCAATTAGCCCTATCCAGAGGGTTTTTCTAGATTCTTGCTAAAAAATTTGACACAACCCTAAAAACCAATTTAGGATTCAGATAACCTTTTCCAAGACCTCAAGTATTTTCAAGGTTTTAGCTCCATAAGTTGTTCGTACACTATTGTCCTAAAAAGTAGATCTTTTGGGATATTTTAAAGGATTGTTAGCAACACCTTGATTTATTTATGAAAATGTGTCAAGGTGGATTAGAAAGGGCTTAAGCTCATAGATAGGGTTCATTTAGACCCTAAGGCTTCTGGAACATCACTTGGTTTCTTTCTCTCACACACCTTTACAATGACATAGTTTCTTTCTTTCTCTGTTACACTCCTAGCTAGATAGGCCTTGCTTGCCTAGGGAATAACTTAAATAATAGCATATTGACTCTTCAGTACCTCTCCTAATGTATTTACTCTATACATAGGCTCCCCTAAAAGATCCATCCACCCTTAGGAGATTCACATTGTTGGATTTCATGGGGGAGCCATGAAAACACAAACAACTCTAGATTGGACCAGTAGACTCCCTAAATCTTAACCAGTGCACCAATGCTAGAAAATCAACTCTATAGTACTTGAAAAATAAGTGAAAATGTCTTAAAACTAACTACTCAACCTAGATCCAACACTAATTTAATCAATTCAGTCCATCTAATCACTCTGAAACTTAAAAACTCATCGATTGTGCTAAAAACTAGAATTACAAAGCTTCTACTCACTTCAAAAACTTCCTTACATTTATTCTCTCTTGGGAATGAGTACTCTAGCATCTTAGGATACACAGTCCATCATTTTAGGCCACTAGCATTGATTTTTCACCTCCATCTCGAAGGGAATAAAAATGTTGTCTATGTTGCATGCAACATTGCAACAATGCAAAATGTTGTCATGACAACATTGTAGCATCTTTTACATAAATGCTTAAAAAAAAATTTTATGACCTCTACTATGCTTGGTACTAGGGATATAAATCATTAAGGATTTTTGAGGCACATTCCCAATCCCAACTAGCTCTAGGACACATTAAGACTCATTTTCCCTACTCAGGCCAAAACTAAGCATTAAATCAAACTAACTAGACTAGGTTGGATTTGACACTAACTATTAGTCCACCTAGTAACACACATTTCAAGACCTACTAAGGTCAAATTGAAACACACACTGACCTGGATATGGTCAGTTACAAGACAAAAAAAATTAGGGCTTAGAGGATATCCTAAGTGCTCCTGCACCATCCTTGGATTGAGTAAGTCAGGATCAACGCCCAACTTTTTGAACTCTAAATCCTTTATCCATGTTTCATCTACATCCATTATTCCTTTCCACTTGACTAAGTATTCCTTGTAATCCTTCTTTATGGTCTTTTTGTAAATTTGGGATTCTAGTATGCAGTCTGCCTTCTTTAATGGTGTTGATGGAAAATGGAGTTCTTCTACCTCTTGAATGGCTTTATTCAAGCTCTAATATGGATTAGGTTTTTTCCCCTTGTAGAGAACCAAGTTTTCAACTTTAAAAAAAAGTGACAATCCACTTTTCTCTGGCAACTCCACCTTATAAGCATTTGCTCCATATTTGGCCAATTGGTACATGGACCAATCCTTTTCACTTTCATCTTATGTGGTACTCCTTTCTATATCCTATCTTCGGTGAGGTGTACCATGACTAAATCCCCATCCTTGAATTGAACATCCCTTTTTCCTTCATCAACTTTTCTCTTGATTTTCTCAGTGTTCTCAATCAGTGTCTTCCTCACTGTATCATTGAATTCTTGCATAGCATGCGCAAAGTCCTCTGCATATCCACTCCCTTTAGATCCACCCTTTAGATCTATGAGCTCCTAAATTCTTCTAGGGTTTAGGCCATAGACTATTTCAAATGTAATCTTACTATTAGTCCTACTTACATTATTATTATATGCATATTTAGCTCTGCCTATGAGTTGGTCCCATGTCTGACCATACTCCTTTGTTAAGAATCTTAGGAAATTACCAAGGCTCCTATTGACTACCTCTGTATGACCATCAGTCTAAGGATGGTATGCAGATCCAAAAGATAAGTTAATTCCCAACTTCTACCAGAGAATCTTCCAAAAATGACTCATAAACTTGGTGTCTCTGTGAGACACTATGCTTAGTGGAAAACCATGTATTCTGACTACCTCCTTGAAGAATAGGGAAGCTATCTAACTTGGATCATTTTTTGTTTTGCAGTGTACAAAGTGCGCCATCTTGCTAAATTTTTCCACAATAACATAAATGCTATCCATTCCTTGCTTTGTCTTGGGAAAACCATTTACAAAGTCCATGTGCAAACATTCCCATGGTCTACTTGGAATGGGTAAAGGCTAGTATAGGCCTACATTATTAGATGTATCTTTTTCCTTATGATAGATAAAACACCCTTCTACATATCTCTTAACATCCAAATTTAACTTGGGCCAAAAGTATAATCTTTAGACCAATTCTTGAGTTTTGTTGACACCAAAATGGCCACTAAGTGCACCATTGTGTTTCTCTCATATTAGATTCTCTCTAATCACCCCCCTAGGGATACATAATTGACACCCTTTAAAAAATAGGCCACTTTGTAAAGTATACTCAGAGAATTGACTATGAAAGTGATTTTTATACTCGTGGGATACCTTGTAGATGTCTGCAAAGTCCTCATCTTCACTATATAGATCTTTGAATTTGTCTATCCACATGCTCCATAGTTGAATCTCTTGAATGGTAAAAGATCTTCTACTTAAGGCATCTTCTACCTTATTCTGTAATCTCTTCTTGTGCTTTATGTTGAAGGTGTAAGCTTGTAGGTATTCAACCCACTTCATATGGTTGTGACATAGTTTCTCTTGTCAGTTCAAGAAACTTAATGCCCGATTGTTTGAATAGACTATGAACTCCTTTGGAAGAAAATAATGCCTCCACTTTCTCAGTGACTAGAATAGAACATACATTGCTAGGTCATAAGAAGAGTATTTCTTCTTAGCTTCCTTAGTTTCTCAGAGTGGAAGGCTACTAGTCTTCCCTCTTGGCTCGAGACAACACCAATGGCTACATTGTTGGCATCACATTACACTGTAAATAAATTCTCAAAGCTTGAAAAAATGAAAATCTATTGGGTAGCAATCTTCTTTTTCAGTATCTCAAAACCATGGTTAGCTTGTTCATTCCACACAAATTTATTCTTCATCCCACCCTTGATAGTATCAAGCATAGGAGCACAAATTGCATTGAATTGTTTGATAAAATTTCTATAGTGTTGTGCTAACCCATGAAAAATTCTTACCTCAGTGCTTGTTCTTGGAGTAGACAAGTTGATGATGTCCTCCACTTTGCTAGGATCCATCTTTAGGTTGCCTTGAGATAACAAAAATCCAAGGTACACTAACTCTTTCTTGATGAATTCACGCTTCTCAAAATTTATCATCAGCTCCTCCTCACGTAGCCTCTTGAAAACCATTTCTAGGTGTTTGAGTTATTCTTCTCTTCTCTTGCTATAGATGAGTATATCATCCAAGTATACTACCACAAACTTTCTAATATAGTCTTTAAGGACTTCCTTCATCAACCTCATGAAATTTGAGGGGGAATTGGATAACCCAAATGCCATGACAAGCCACTCATACTCATTCTGTGGTCTTGAAGTCTATTTTCCAGTCATCTCCCTGATTTACCCTGATTTGATGATAGCCACCCTTTAGGTCTATCTTGGTAAAATACCTTGCTCCTCCTAGAGATTCCATTAGGTCTTCTATCCTAGGGATAGGGAACCAATACCTAATGGTTATTCTATTTATTTCTTTGAAGTCTATACATAACCTCCATGTTCCTCCCTTTTTAGGGTCTAAGGTGGGCATGGCACAAGGGCTAATGGACTTCCTAATTAGACCTTGGCTTAGTAGTTCTTGAATATGTCTAGCTATTTCCTCATTTTGTTGAGGATTCATCTTATATGAAGCCTTATCTAGAAGGTTAGCTCCAGGTATTAGGTCTATTTGATGGCTTACCAATATCTTAGGTGGTAGGGATGATGGCTATCCATCACTAACTATACCTTCATATTTTTGCAGTAGCTCATGCACTTCTTTTGGCAAGTTTGTTTTCTTCATTTCTTTGTTTGCACTTTCTTCTTCTAGTTTCAACACCAATGCAAAACCAACTCCCTCTCCTTCTAAAAAATCCTCTAAGAAATATTTTTCACTCACCATGAGACCATTAGGACTAGTTGGCTTCAATTTTGCATCCTCTAATAGTGACTGAATTTCTATGTCACATTGTCCTTCTTGAATGAGTAGGAGTTCTTTTCTCCATCATGCATGGCCTTTTTGTCAAATTGCCATGGTCTACCTAGGAGAAAGTGGCATGCATCCATAGGTAAGAAATCACATAGAACCTTGTCCTTATATCTCCCAATGGAGAACTCAACCCATTCTTGTTCGTTGACAAGGACATGTTTTCCTTTATTCAACCAAGTAACCTTATATGGATTTGTGTGGGGTATCATTTTCATCTTTAAATTGTTGACTGCTTCCTCTGACACTATGTTGTCAGCAGACCCTGATTCTATGATAAATATACACACCTTACCCATCATCTTACACTTCACTCTAAACAATGACCTCCTTTTACTGGATTCCTCCTTCACTATCTCTTTTATCAGAGTTCTTCTCATCATGAGATTCTCTCCTTCCTTTGATTCCAATGGTACTTTAGGGTGTTTGATTCCACCACTTGTTTCTTCTTGGAAATAGTTCACTCTTCTTTCACCTCCTTAGGAAGTAGTTCCCCTCTCTAGACACCTATATGCTAAAATTTCCCATTTGATTAGAGTGGTAACACTTCATAGTGGCAAAATAGTTGCGTCTTCCTTGGCTACTACCTCTCCCTCTGCTGTTAGATTTCCTACCTCTACTTGAACCTCCTTTGTTGAAGTTTCCTTCATGTTTTTCAGTGATCTTAGTCTCTTCTTGACCTTTACATTCATAATTTCTTCTACCATATCCTCCTCTTTGTACTTTGTTATTTCTTCCTCTTCATCTTCCTCTAGAGGTGCTTGAATCTTATTTCTTCCTTAGCTTGTCTTCAACTTTGATGTAAATTTGGTGGCACTTCTGAACTATGTCTGGAGTCAAGAGACTCATATCATCTTGTATGTTCCCCTTTAGACCATTAAGGTACCTTTATACATTGACTTTATCATCTTATGCAACTCTATATCTCATGCAAAGTCTCTGAAATTCTTCAGTGTATGAGTTTACATCTAGGTCCTTTTTGTCTCAAACATTGTCTTCTCTTGTGTAGTTGGATTTCATAATCCTCAGGGATATAAGCATATCTGATCTTTGCAACCATATCCTTTGATGAATAAATGAGCTTCTTTCCTTCCTTAACTCTCTCATCTTCAATGAATTTCCACTAAGTGAGTGCAGATCCTCTCAGTCTAGCTTTTGCAACCTTCACCTTTTGAGCCTCAATGATTCCATCACACTCAAAATTATTTTCTAGCCCTTCTCTCCAATCAAGGACTACCTCTGGCTCCATCTTTAAACTAAAGATTGGAACTCCTTCTAGTGCTTTACCACTTAAGGCCTTTAATTCCTTCAAGAATGGTTCTTGTTCAAGGATAGCGTCAGCTTCGGGGACTTCATCTTCTATGGAAATCTCTTTTCCTTTCTCTTCAACATTATCCTTCACTTCCTCTACTTTCTCATCAACTCCATCTACCTTTTCCTCTAATTGATCCAATTTGTCTCAGAGCATCCTATTCTCTCCACTTCTTGTTTATCTACCTTCTTGGCCAACTCTTCACTGGAAACCATCGTAGATTCTCCAACTCAATCAGTTGGTTGGAACATTAACCACAAGTCTGATCAACTATGCTCTGATACCAATCTGATAGAAGTGTTCCAAGATTTTCTTGCACTTTCTTAACTAAGCACTTAACTTGCCCTAGTCTACTTAGGATCTTAATTCACTCCAAAATAAAATAACGTATTAATTATTCATCATAAGAATATTCTAACTCTACACTAAGAGTTAGTTTCTCTGTGCTTAATCTTGAAATATTTCCACCATTGAAAACTACACCTTATCTCTATGCTTCCTTGGATGATTTCAAGATCAAACTTTCCCAAACAGTTTTATAAGTGCTACAAAGGTCATGTTAAACATTAAGACACCTATCTGACATCCTACTACTCCCATTTGAATAGGTATTCAGTCACTAAGTGATCAAGTTCCACCTTCACTCTGCTTTTGATCCTATTAAGCCTAGTAGCTCAATTAGCCCTATCTAGAGGGTTTTTTAGGATTTTTGCTAAAAAATTCCACACAACCCTAAAAAAAAATTAAGGATTCAGATAACCTTTTCCAAGACCTCAAGGATTTTCAAGGTTTTAGCTCCACAAGTTGTCCGTACACTATTGTCATGAAAAGTTGGTCTTTTGAGCTATTTTCAAGGATTGTCAGCAATACACTAATTTCTTGATGAAAATTTATTAAGATGGATTATATAGGGACTAAGATCATAGAAAGGGTTCATTTAGACCCTATGGCTTCTATAACATCACTTGGTTTCTTTCTCTCACACACCTTTGCAATGACACTTGCTTTTTTCTCTATTACACTCCTAGCTGGACGGACCTTGCTCGCCTAGGGCATAACTTTAAAAATAGTAGATCAACTCTTTAGTACCTCTTCTAATGTATTTACACTATACATAGGCTCCCCTAAAACATCCATCAACCCTTAGGAGATTCTCACATTTGGATTTCTTGGGGGAGCCATGAACACACAAATAACTCTAGACTAGACCATTAGACTCCCTAAATCTTAACCAATTTAAAAATGCTAACAAATAATATCCACAGTGCTTTCACAATGAATGAAAAAGTATTAAAACTAACTAATCAACCCATATCCAACACTACTTTAATCAATTAAATCCATCTAATCACCCTGAAACTTAAGAACTCATTGATTGTGCTAAAAACCAAAATTGCAGAGCTTCTATTCACTTCAAAAACTTTCTTACATTAAATCTTCCTTAGGAAATGAGTCCTATGGAATATTAGGATACTTCTTCCACCATTTAGGCTACTAGCATTGATTATTCACCTCCATCTCGAAGGGAATCCAAATGTTGTGTATGTTGCATGCAACATTGCAACAATGCAAAATGTTGTCATAACAACATTGTAGCATCTTTTACATAAATTCTTAAAACTAAATTTTATGACCTCTACTATGCTTGGTATAAGGATTTTACATCATTAAGGCCTTTTTAGGCACTTTCCCAATCCCAAATAACTCTTGGACACATTAAGACTCATTTTCCCTACTCAAGCCAAAACTAAGCATTAAAGCAAACTAACTAGACTAGGTTGGATTTGACACTAACTATCAATCCACCTAGTAACACACCTTGTGAGACCTACTAAGGTAAAAATTAAAAAAAAACTGACTTGGCTATGGTCAGTTACAAGCCAAAACATTTTAGGGCTTAGAGGATAGCCTAGGTGCTCCTACACCAGTAAACTGCACAAGTCATTGTATGGTTTTAAACAAGCACATCGAGCATGGTATGAAAGGTTACATTCATATTTAATCAAGATTGGATTACAAATAAAAAGTCACAACAGTAATGCATATCTGAAATGTGATAGTAATAACAAGATTTTGATTGGTGAAATATTTGTTAATGATATTATTTATTAGTAATAAGTGAGAGGGGGGGGGTGAATCAATGGCCTCAAAATTTAATCCTTAAATCAACCCTTAAAAATTATAACCACAAATTATGTCTCAATTTATCTTTTTTTCTACAAGATGAATGCCTTGAAATACTTATATCATTTTTCTACTTGTCGGATTGCTTTGTAAATCTCTCTTCTGTATGATTACTGATAAGCAATTAACTATTTACTGAAACACAATAAATATGTAGAGTATACCTATCAATCCAGAATTGCATATATGAAATGTAAAATAGTAAAGTAATAAAACATAAAAAAATGACACATGTATTTTTAACATGGAAACCCTGTTAGGGGAAAAGCCACTGGGACCAATACCCCAAATTTTCACTCTTCTAAAGTGAGCCCTGTTAAGAGCCAACCCTGTTAAAATTTACAAACACACTGTTAGGTGTGACCTTGTTAGAGGATTTAAAAGATAGTTTGTCACCTAGTACTTGGCATATAATAATACAATCCTTGATCAAACACTCACTTGGCCTATCAATAGGTATCGGGTATATCCAATGCTACTTTCATGATCAAAATTTTTGATACTCCTTAGGATGTATATCAATTGTAAAAGACTTTCAAGTTTTGCTCGGTTAAGAGGCTTGATGATTCAATGGTTAAATTGAAACACTAATGATTTGTTCATACATGTAACTCAATTGTAGATTTTCAGATCTATTGTAAGTCCATTACCTCTCTGATCAATATAAACAATTCTATACCTTTTCTCCAAGCTCTTCTACTCTGTGATGTTGTCTCACTATTCATCGGTGTCTGTAGCATCTAGCTCTTTCTTTAGCTTGTTGATCAAGATTGAATGAAGACTTCTTCTCCTTCAAATTTTCTTTTGCATCTTTCCTGTTCTCTTTCACCTCTCACAATCCCCCATTTGTAATGAATTGGGTTTGTCTCTATATAGACATGATTTCCCCTTTTCTTGGCTTTCTTGATTCTTGGCGTGATCCACAATTCTCACCAATAGATTTAAAGAAAACTTCAGTTTTATCTCAAAGAGATCTTCTTGCCAACTGGAAAAATCAGCTTTAAGTCAATTACTTATCTTTGACTTTATCTGGATGATTAAAGCAATGATAAGTATACGTTAATTCTATCTTTAGCTTCATAACAGCTAAGCATTTTGTCATTTTCTAAAATCTCTATTCTATCGGTCAACTCTTCAGTTAGTCATCGGTGATAACTGATGGTTTTGTCAGTGTAACTTCAATTGTCATCGGGATCTTTGTCCTTGTCTTTTCCGTTGGGCAACACTAAATTTTTTCTGACAGGTTACTCTATGTTTTTCTCATTGGGCAACACTGTAACTCTACATGTTGGTAATATTGTGCATTTTCTCATCGGGTAATACTATGACTTTGCTCTTTTACTCTGACCGTCGGTGTGCACTCCATCAGTGTATATAGTCACTTAGTGAATACTTGACTTATATGCATTACTGATAGCATAGTCTTTGATTCATTGGTTCTTTGAAGTCTTTGGGAGTATTTCCATGACCATAAAAATTATATTAAGTTGACTTAAATGACAATACAATATATTAACTGATTTAATGTCTTTCATGATCATCAACTTAACATCTTCAAACATTCAATTAGTTACATGTCATCAATGTCTCCCTTTGGCATTGATGGCAACAAACTACATTATCATACTATACTATTACTAATACACTACGAAATATATAGTTTCATCAAGCTTTCCTAATGTAACTATTACAAATGTATGGATATCGGTAAGCTCAAATAGATTTGATTTGATTCTTGCAGATTTTTGTCTGTCATGAATCCCTTCACTAGATAGATGTAGAATGTTTCTTTCTCTGATGTGATGTGTTCTCTCTCTATGTCAAACTCTCTCCCTTTGACTGTTCTCTTTTCTTGTGATGTCTCTTTTCAGCAATTCGTTTCCTTTGTGTGTACTCTCCCATTCTTGTTACATATCTCCCTTTGGATACTTTGATGGATATGATCTCTCACTGAGATGATAATGGATATAATCTCTCTATTTATCAGTATGATAATGAGATATCTCTCTCCCTTTGACAATAATTATAAACAAACATCTTTGCAAAACAAATATTTGACAATAATGTCAAATGGATCCTTTCTATCCATAATATATTCCTTGAATTTCCCAATCCATCGGTAATAACTCTGGTGCTTAGAGTAGATAAATACCCTATTGTGTATAGATGTATCTTTGAAGTCCATCTCTCTTCTTGCATCAACATGAATGATATTATGATAATATGTAGGCTGATGTAGCCTTTTAGTCATTTTACTGACCAGTAGACAAGGGTCTGACCCCTAGTCTCTTTTTGAAGTACTCAAATGCATCCTTGGGTAGTGGCTTGGTGAAGATATCAACCAATTGTTCCTTTGATTGTACATACTTAGGTATCACCTCCTTTGACTAAACTTTTTCTCTCAAATAATGATACTTGATGGAAATATGCTTTTTTTAAGCATGCATGACGGGATTCTTGAAAATGTTTATTACACTTGTATTATCATAGTAGATAATTACTGGTTCAAGAATTTTCATATGCATGCCTTCTAGTAACTGTTTGATCCAAGCAATATTTGAGAAATTTGCAGCAGTAATAACATACTCTGCTTCTACAGTTGACTGAGAGATGCATCCTTGCTTCTTGGTGATCCATGTGACAAGTCTATCACCCACAAAGAATGCTCCTCCAGTTGTGCTCTTTTGGTCATCAATATTTCCAGCCCAATCAGCGTCAGTAAAGACATTAAGTTCAAATTTTCCTTCTCTTCTATACCATGATCCATATTCCTCAATATTCATCAGATATCTTAGGATTCTTTTCACAGTAGTCATATGTGATTCCCTCGAATTATCACAAAACCTAGTAACTATTCTTGTTGAATGTGCAATATCTGGTCTAGTGTGTACAACATACATGAGTTTTCCAATCATTGATCTGTAAAAAGTATTATTTACCTCTGATTTTTTTTCCTCCTTTCTCATTTTGCATCCAGTTTCTATCGGTGTTACAACTGGTTTGGAATCTTCCATATTGAATATTTTTAGTACTTCTTTAATGTATTTGAATTGTGTAATAAAAATACCTCCATCTTGTTGCATGATCTGCAGACAAAGAAATAACTTGATCTCTCCAAAGATAGACATCTCAAATTCTTTTCTCATTTCATTTGCAAATGATTTTCATAGCATATCATTTCCTCCAAATATGATGTCATCAACAAATATCTCAACAATCAAAATGTTAGCATCAGTATCTTCCTTCAAATAAAGATTATTTTTTTCACTAGTCCTTACAAATCCAATACTTAGAAGATAGGAATGAAGTTTTTTATACCAGGCTCGGGGTGCTTGTTTCAATCCATAAAAGGCTTTGTGTAGTCTACATACCATGTTCCTCTTGTCTGGATCAACAAACCCTTTTGGTTTCTCAATGTATACCTCTTCCTCAAGTATTCCATTCAGGAATGCAAACTTGACATCCATTTGGTATATCTTAAAGCATTTATATGAAGCATAAGAAAGTAATATTCTCACTATGTCTAGCCTAGAAATGGGTGAAAAGGTCTCTCCATAGTCAATCCCTTCTTCTTGTGCATACCCCTTGCATACTAGTCTTGCTTTATTTCTTGCGACTTCTCCATTCTCATTGAGCTTACTCCTGAATATCCATTTTGTACAGATGAAATTCTTGTCATCTTGTCTTGGTACAAGAGTCCATGTCTTTTTTTTCTCTATCTACTCAATCTCTTCATTCATAGCACTAATCCATTTATCATTATCTAGTGCAGCATTGACAAATTTGGGCTCATAATCACAAATAAAACATCTTGTATTTAGAGACTTACTTCTGGTTCTCATATCAACCTTCTTGTCTCCAATGATTTGGTTATGTGGATGGTTTCTTCTAACATATATTGCAAGTACATGTTCATCTCTTTGTCTATCATCTTGATCATGATTTTGTTCTTCATTTTGTTCTCCATCACTTTGTGCATCATCTTGAGCAATATTCTGATCGTCACTATTTGTAGCCTGATGATCAGGTGTAATGATATGTTTCTTGGGAGCTCTACATTGTTGGTCAGGTAGAGTGTTAGGTTCCTCATTGTAAGCAATCCTATTGTAGTTATATGGTTCTTTAGTGCTTTCCTTTTCATTCATCTCTATAAATTCATCTATCTTTACATTTGCACTTTCAACAATTTTGTTAGAGGCTTTATTTAGACATTTAAGAGCCTTGCTTTGGGTAGAATACCCTACAAAGATTCCTTCATCACTCTTGGATTCAAGTTTTACATTTCTATCATCTTTTAAGATAAAACATTGACTACCAAATTTTTTGAAATAACTCACATTGGGTGTGTATCCATACCAAAGCTCATAAGGTGTCTTTTTGCTGTCTTTCTTCAATTGTAATCTGTTCAATGTGTAAAAAACAATAGTGACAACTTCTCTCCCCACAATTTGGATAATGCCTTTCTCTATCATCAGTGTCCTTTCACAATCAACTATGGATCTGTTCATTCTTTTAGCAATTCCATTTTGCTGTGGTGTTCTTGGTACAAATACATGTCTTTTGATTCCATACTCATTACAAAAGTTAGTGAATTCATCTGAGATAAATTCCCCTCCTCTATCTAACTTAAGAATTTCAATTCTTTACCACTTTTTTTCTCAACCATTGCCTTATACCATTTAAACATCTTAAATTCTTCTGATTTTTCTTTTAGAAACATGACTGTCATCATTCTAGAGTAATGATCAACAAAGAGATTATGTATTTGCGAAAAGATGTAGAGGGGCGACTTTAGTGATGTAGGAGTGGCAGGTGGGAATTCTCAGTAGATGTAGCAACCAAATCACAGAGGGTAGTACCATCAACAACACTTTCATCATCAACACCAACAACACCTTCAACACGGGCGTCAGGAAAACTCATCAATAGGGAATAAGGTTGACCTACCTATTACTTTTAGAGATATCTTTCAAACTACACTGATAGTATAGCCTGCCAGGAAATTGTAGCATTTAGCAGCCTCACAGACTGCAAGCTTTACAAAGGCCACGTTCACCATAAAAAATGTGGTGGGTAATAATGCTAGATCAATATTTCAGGGGAAAGCCATAGTGCAGCCAGCCAAGCCATTTTTCCTAAATCCATGATTTCATTTCTCAAACAAGAAACATCATGAAGGTTTTCACATGTTGAAACTGGAGAGACATCATCTAAGGCTGCTCAACATCAACAACTCAATGCAAAAAATCTATAGAACCTGAAAACCAGATTTGAGCAGGAAAAATTTCAAACTCTTAAACCCTCTATTCTAAGCAAGCCAAGGGTTCCACACGAGTCTCGAGCCCTTTTGAAAGAAAAGCAACCCATTTTTTACATTTGTGAAGGAACTCCATCAAGATCTCCATCAAGCTCAAGGGAAGATCTTGTTAGGGATAATCAGGGTCTGAATGCAAATGAAAAGCCTACATCAGTTCAGTTAGATCAATTTGCCTAAGCCCCCTTCATTCCAAACAAATCAAAGCAAATCTGGCAAAAGAAGAATCGAGATACACCTCCAGACCCACTTATGGCTTTGATTACTCTTCTAGAAAAGGTGTTGTAGAACCACATTGGTACATTACGACATCTAGCCCTAATAGGTAAGCTATCCTCTAATACTTTGCCATTTTTAGTTATTAAAGACTAGGCTATGAGCACGCTTCAAGGGATTAAAGAAATCTTCTGTATAGACTCTATAAGTCAATTTTTTGTTGTTATTTTCCATTCAAAAAGTGACAGAGATCAAGTGAATAAATATAAACATTGGTTCTATATGGGGTTGGGTCTCTTTACAATGTCGTGGATCCCCAATTTCAAACCAGAACTCAATGTCACTCATTTTTTCCCATATTGGATCTCTTTACCTCTACTGCCATTAGAGTATAGAGAGCCAAAAATATTAGAACATATCGCGAATACTATGGGTATTTTTATTCGTCATGACTTTATCCCTTTAGAGGACCCTCATCGGGACATAAGAATTTGCAAACTAATGGATACCCAAATAATATTTTAATAGAAGATTGCAATAACATCCAAATGGGGAGTATGGGTTCAAAACATAATAATAAATGACCTAGCCATAGTCCACTCATATCAGCACAAAATTGGTCATTTAAACTCTAATTGTCAGATGGGTCAAACAAGTAACATCAATGTATGCATAGATCATAGCTCTGACCCATTGGTATGTACTCAACATATTAAAATAGAAAAATCCAGGGATCAAGCCACTAAGCCAACTAATCGAGAAATCAATACATACTCAGCAACACCAACTGTCTGCTTGGAACAGAACATGCAAGCAAGAATTTCGGTAATGTTCTGATATATGTTTGATTATTTGACCTATCTAACCTGGGCACATCAGTACAAATATAGAATTAGGGGATTGCTAGAATTTAATACTCCTACATCCTTGTCTGCAACACATGCCTATGACGTTGTGCAACACCTGACACTCTATGACTCCCTGCTTTCCTTAACTCTACATAATGGGATACAAGCAGGGGATCTAGATAAAATCTTTCTAGATGGCATGACAATTGAAAGGGATAATGAGTTGATTGGAAAGATAGTAGATGAAAATATAATAGGAACAGATGAAAGAAAAGAGGAATTTATTGACAAATTAGATCAAATGGGATTACCACTATATGTAGCAAATGATAACTCTATTACTGGTAACCAATGGCTTCAAGATTATCTGACACATATCAATCTTCCATTCACACAGAGGGAGCAGGAACATAACGAAAAGGAATCCCTAGAGATGGAAGAGTTTCATTCACTTACTAAATTTCTAAGCAGTCCTTGCCCAATAAATAATCAAAGCTTGGATGATGCATGTTCCTTCCCAGAAGCTACAATTTCAGAACAAGGTTTGGCTATGGTTCCCTCTTTTGAAGAGGCAGAGTATACGCATGATATGAATTCTGACAATCTTACTAGCCCCATCACACATTGTGTCCTATCAATAGAAAAATCCCCTTCTAAATGTGTCTGGGCTTCAAAGACACCAAAATCAAGAGGACGAAAACCAAAAAACATAAAAATTAAGGAAGAAATAGCAGCTGGCATACAATCCACATTGGATGACACTTTTGAGTCCATCAAGAGATTGACAAGGAGAACTAGAGGTTCTCCTTGTCCACAATGAAAATTGCATCTTGGAATGTCAAAGGCATTAATTCCTCTGACAAAAGAAATAGAATCAAACAACAGATTGATTCTACACATGATAATATTGTTCTACTTCAAGAAACAAAGCTGTCCATAGAAAAATTTGTTAAAATAGTAGGGAAATGGAAAACCTGGTCCTCCATCCATAAAAAAGGAATAGGAGCATTGGGTGGCTTATCTATCTTATGGAACTCTGAGACTGCCAAAGTTAAAAAGATCAGGCAGGACAATTACTAGCAATTGGTAGAAGTTACAAGTTTCAATTTATCATTTACTCTGTTTAATATTTATGGCCCTTCATCTACTCAAGATAAGAAATAATTATGGGATTGTTTAACATATCATATTCATAATCTCACATATCAAAAGGTAATACTAGGAGGTGACTTCAATGCTATATTGGACTTGTCAGAAAAAATAGGGGGTATATGTCTGCCTCAAAGAACCATTCAGGACTTCACTTCGCTGCTATCAGATAATAACTTGATGGATGTGCTGCCATCTACTGGTACATTTACCTGGACAAATAAGCATGCAAATTTTTATCAAATATCTAGCCGCTTGGACAGGTTTTTAGTATCACAAGAATGGAAGCTCATAAATGTCCACTTCCAATCGGACATCCTTCCTCTTCCAGGATCTGATCATTTTCCTATATTACTGCACATAGACAATGTAAGAGCTCTGTATGGTCACAAGCCATCATTCAAATTTGAAAGAATGTGGTTTAGGCACCCACATTTTTTGCCCCTGTTAAAACAATGGTGGGTTAGCCCACCATATGTGGTGGGAACTAAAATGCACCAGCTGGCAATGAAATTCAAACATGTTAAAAGATGCATTGAAAAATGGAATGAAGTAGTGTTTAAAAACATATTTCAGAAAAAAGACTTGGTTAAAGAACAATTGACACAATTAAATGAGCATACCATACATCATGGAATGGACAATTGCACATATAATAAACATAAGCTTCTACAAGAGGAATGGGAAGAGTTGTGCTCTCGGGAGGAAGAATACTCGAGACAAAAATCCTGGGAATTGTGGCTTAGAGAAGGAGACAAGAACACTAAATTTTTCCATGCCTCAGCTAAATAGAAAAAGGCAAATAGCACAGTATTTTCTATAACTGAACTATCATCGGGAAAGACATGAACAAATGTGCAAGAAATCCAACATGAAGGAGTAAACTTTTTTAAAAATCTGCTTGCCCCAGCTCAAGCCACCTCCCCATCCCAAGACCAACTTGATGAAATTCTGGCCGCTATCCCATGCCAAGTTACACACCAAGATAACCTTAATCTCATGACCCCTTTCACTATCAATGAAATCAAACAAGTAGTGTTTTCACTCCCATCAGATAAAGCCCCGGGGCCAGATGGCTATACTCCACTCTTCTTTCAATCTTGCTGGGAGGTGGTTGGAGGGGAGCTGCTGGCAGCAGTGGAAGAATCAAGGAAAAGTAAATCAATGCTAAAATATTTCAATACTACCAATATTTCTATCATACATAAAGTGAAAGATCCAAAATCGTTTGCAGATTTTTGACCAATATCACTTTGCAACACAGTATACAAAATCATCACTAAAGCAATATATATAAGGATACAGAATCTCATTCCTTCAATTATTTCCCAAGAACAGGGAGGTTTTGTACCAGGTCGAGAAACCATGGAAGGAGCATTAGTTTCACATGAAGCACTTCACTCTATTCAGGAGGACCAAACACCTAATTTTCTCATCAAGCTGGATATGATGAAAGCGTATGACAAAGTTAACTGGGATTTCCTTTTTCAAGTCCTTCTCAAATTTGGCTTCTCATAGCAGTGGTGTAAATGGATACAGGCAAGCATCTCAGGGGCCTGCTTCTTGGTGATCATAAATGGGAGCCCGGTTGGATTTTTTTCCTCCAATCAGGGAATCAGATAGGGAGATCCAATATCTTCCATCCTTTTCATACTAATGGTAGAGGCATTAAGTAGAACAATTAAGAAACAACATACAATGGGCCTTTGGAGTGGAGTAAAAATTGGGGGCATAGATATTTCAGTCACCCACTCCCTCTTTGCAGATGACACATTGCTCTTTGAAAAATTAGAAGTAAAGGAAGAAAAAAGAATAAAATATGTACTAGACCTCTATTCAGTAGTATCTAGACAGCAGATTAATGCACAAAAGTCACAAATTTTCCTATTCCACACTAGTCAACTCATCTCTACCAAAATTGTTTAAGTGCTAGACTTTGCAGTTGACATCTTGCCTTCAACCTATCTCAATATTCCTCTTTTTGTTGGAACAAACAAAACAACCTATTGGTCATCTGTTATTGAAAGAATTAAGACCAAAATATTGGCATGGAAAGCCAAATGCCTTTCCTTATCAGGTCAAATATTACTTGTGAAATCTATACTTTCAGCAATCCCAAATTATTACTTAGCTATCTTAAAATCCCCATCATCAGTAATACAGCAAATTCAAAAATTAATTAAAGGTTTCCTTTGGACAGCAAACATGAACGGGGAGAAAAAACTACCCCTAATCTCACTCAAAGATATGGCAAAAGGCTCAAAATTTGGAGGGGCAGGAGTGCATGATTTAACAATCCGTAATAAGGCATTTGGAGGGAAGTTAGTCTACAGATGTTCACAAAACCGCACAATAAATGGTGTCAGATCATGCAGCAAAAATATCTAGATACTGATAATCCAATCCAAATCCTTACCAATGTAGACCCACCCAAAGGGTTAGTGATTTGGAATTTCATGATGTCCTCAAGACAAATAATTCACAATTATGTCACATGGGAAGTCAACAATGGTGCAAGTGTCAAATTCTAGAGGGACTCTTTGAATGGCCTTCCTATTCTCCTAACACCAACTGTCCCCCAAGAAATTATCAATGCAACAGAAAATGAATGGGGAAAATGCATTATAGATTTTGTACTAGATGTCAGTTTTCTCTCAGGAAAGGTACAATGGAAAGATCCAGATGGACTACATCTTTTAAGACATAACACTGAACTACTTCACAAAATCCTCATAGAAAGACACGTATATTGTTCGAAGAAGGAAGAAAAATTAATATGGGCACCAGTAAAGGACGGAAAATATTCTATTAGAGAGGGCTATAAAATTCTACAACAAGTGGAATTGCAATGCATTCCATCGTGATGTTACCACTTTTGCTGGAACCAAGTCACTTTGCCAAAAGCAGGATGCTTTTCATGGCTTGTATTGAACAACAGGATACTTACAAATGATAGATTAGAAAAATTTCACATTACTCAAGAATTTCAATGTCATCTATGCAAAGATAAAATTGAGACAGGTGATCACTTATTATTACAATGCACTTTTGCACAGAAGTGTTGGTTATCTGTCCTCAACAAACTTGGGTATCAGACACCACTACCCAAAAAATTATGGGATCTTTTTGAATCTTGGCCAGAATTACATCAAAATTCAATCCTCGCAAACATTTGGACATGTTCCCCTTCTCTAATAATCTGGTCCATATGGTCAGAACGTAATAAAAGGATATTTAGAAATGAATCATCAAGCTTAAAAACAGTTCTGGAAGCAATTGAAAAGTCAATATCTGAGGTTGTGAATATAAGCCTATATAGATGTGGTTATAATCCTGCATTGACAGCATGGGACACCTTATTTCTAATAAATTGGGATAGAATTAGTATCCCCACGGGTTGGGAAAATCTTAAAAAGACATCTGGTCAGGTAGATAGATCAATTATCTATTGGCAACCCCCAATGCCCCACAACATAAAATTGAATTTCGATGGTGCCTCTCAAGGAAATCCTAGGAAATGAGGAGTAGGGCCATGTCTCAAAGATTATAAGGGAAATATTATAGCATGTATTTCTTCCCAATTACCAATTTGTACAAATAACTTTGCAGAAGCTCTTGCAATGTTAGCAAGATTCATATTGGCAAAACAATGTGGGATAAAGAACTTACATGTAGAAGGAGATTTGCAGGTGATAATTAATGCATGTGTCAAAAGGGAATCAATAAATTGGAAATTAAAATATATTTTGACACAAATTTGGCACTTGTTAGACAACTTTTCCAATTTAATAATTTCACACACAATGAGGGAAGGAAACAAAGTAGCAGATATTCTCTCAAATATGGGCTGTGATGGCATACAAATATCAGAAACAAATGTTAATAACATTACAGAAAATGGGCCTGATGTGATAAAGATGGTGAACATAGATAAAACATTTATCTAAATACATATTTATTAAATTGAGAATGCTGAACAATTAAGACAAAAAGGGATATCAGTGAAAGATTGTAATCAGAGAGAAAGTACAGGGAATACATGCGAAGTTATGAAGTCATGATTAATTACATTCAAGACCCTTCAAAAATTCACATGTGTGTAGAGGAAAGTATAGAGATCAAGTGGTATTCTATAAAATTAGAGTCGGTTCAGTAAAGTACACCATATTGATGATTAAACAGTGAGGAGATCGCAGCATCAAAACTCCAAAGTGCTCAAAGGGATGCGTGATTTATTGATAGGAATAGTGATGATATTCCACATGTATTATGGGGATTGCATATCATATATTGGAACAACATATCTTAACATTCCTAAATGAACATTATGCTGACTCTAAAATTCAAGGTGAGGCATGCAGAGCAAATAAACACATTATGAAACAGTCATGTCAAGGATTTGAAGATATTAATAGGCATCCCTGAGATCAATAACATTAATGATTAAACAACAAGGTGGGAGATTTCCAAACTTTTCACATGGTTGAAATACACGTGCTTAACTCATATTAACAGGAAATTTGGTATAGCTCACACACAATGCTAATACAGACATTCTCTCACTCTTGAATACACTAGTAAATTACCCATTTGGTCCAGAACATAGCAAAGATTGAGGTGTTATGGCATTACAAAGTTTGGAGTGTGGAGTATGTAGCCAATGTGGGAGTCCAATGTGGGAGTCTACACGCAGAGCTAATGCCCAAGAACTATAGAATCTTCATTTCTTCTTTGGATGAAGAAAAAACACTCACAGCCCATGTTGCAGAGGAAACACTTGAACGTATGTTTATTCTACATTCTGCAAACATTAGGGAGGCAATTAGAAATGTTATTGGCCATGAAAATATGGAATTGTGGACCAAGAAATTACTATACCCTTCACAACTAGTTTCTATCTTCTTTTCAAATGCCATGGACCTAATGCAATCAGCTAATTTACTGGAAGGATTAGCCTGAAATGTCATGGTTTCCAAATATTGGGATGAAAATAAATTACAGAGAGCCATGCAAAAGTATGATTTATGGAATGGGCAAGCTCTGATAGGAGGTCTATTCACAAGGCACTCACTATTATCAAATCATGCTTCCATGGTTACATATGATACAATAAAAAGGTCATTGGAAGAATTGAGCAGCTACCAAATTAAGGATACATTGCAAGTAGTGGGCTGCACATTGGGTATGGCTTGGGAAGAACAAATTTGCAAAAAAGTGGAAGCGTTGCTTCTGCTGCTCGATAGGACCAACTTCGCATAGCTTCCACTTAACCACTCAACATTATCTTCTCCAAACTTGGGATGTGAAAGTCATTGGCCCCAACCCACGGTAGAACAGCCACAAAAATTATGGTTGAAAAGCACTCAAGCTATGGAATTGACTAGTTTTCAAGCTCAGAATATGGATGGATGGGTTGGCTCTCAGCAACACAACCAAGCTTTGGGTTGGGATGGTCCGCAAACGCACAATGAAGACAGCTAGGGATGGTTACTGCACACTCAACCAGATCTTTCTCCATATGATTTCGATCCTATGAAGGAGTAATTAAAGAGACAACATTTTTGGCTGGTTTTTGGCACAAATTTTGTATGTAATTGCATGAAGGTCTACAAAACATAAAGTTTTTGGTACCCTTGTGACTGCTAATGGCTCCTCTACAACTAGGGTTCCACTTGCATAATAATGTTTGAAATTCACATATGTATAACGGATTTTTGTGGGATCTTTTTCATCAGTATTTTGGATAGTACTTTGGTGGCATGTGGACTAAATATTCAACTTGCAAAACTTTAGGTTCCCAGCCCGATAAGAGATAGTTAAAGGATGCGAATGTTAGGTATATTTTGAGGGATTAATTTGGCAATATCCACAATGTAAATGTGAAATTGTTATAAGCTATTGAGCAATTATAGTGGATTTGAGATAGGAGACAATTGAATAAAATATAAATATGTAATAGTTAGGTTTCTTTCCTCTTTATATTATTGTATTGAGTAATGAAGTTAGGTTTTCTTACTGGCTCTTTCCCGACTGAGCTCTTGAACCAGATTTTATTAATATAAATATATATTAGTGGTATACCCACTTTTTCTTTAAAAAAAATGATCAAAAAAGAGAATAAAATATCTATCTACATAATAAATCTTTGTCCTCATAGGTCCACATAGGTCAGTATGGACTAATTCTAGAATTCCATCAGATGTATGGGTTTTTATTTTGAAACTAGAAATTTTTCATCTTACCTTTTTGATAGTTCTTACACATGATGTTGTCGGGCTTGGTCATTGTCGGGCTTGGTCATTGTCGGGCTAGTTCTTGCTTGGGCTTGGTCATTGTAAGCCTCTGACATTTCTCTTTTTCTAATATTTATCACATTGTCAAAGTTCACTGATGCGGAGCTCCTCTCCTAGAGCACTCTAGCTCTCTCTAATAAATTCACTTGGTCTCTCTTAGGGTCTCTTTCTCTACCCTAATTAGAGGATTCTTCCCTAATCCCCTAACTCCCTAGGAACTTCCCACCAACTTCAAACTCCTCTCTATTCTCTCCTCCATAGCTTTCTTGCATCCATGGCTACACTATCATCCTATCAATCCAATAGGGTCAACTACTCAAGGATTTATTTCCCAACTCCCCTTAGGTCTAATCGAACCTCTATGGATTTAATTTTGTGAATCTTGCACCCATTTTCCAATCGAGTTCCAAAATCAATTCTTTTAGACCTTGTAGCCTTTTTAGGCCTATTAGCCCTTCTAATCACTGAAAATGTGATTTTCCTCCTACAACCCCTTAATAGCCCTAGAAAAAAATACATATTATTTGTGCGTTTTTCTTCCCCTTTAAGATTTTCTAGGTCTCTGGTCTCAAATCTATCAGTACAATGGACTTTTACCAAACCCCTAAAAATAAGGGTTTCTAGGGCATGAAGACTAGTCTTGTTTCTTGATATTCTTCCACTATTCTAATGAGCTCCTTAGAAATCCTCCTTCAATAAAAAGGTATGCTCCTCATGCCCCTACACTCCACTATTACTAATTGGCACATGCAAATAAACTTGCAACCTCCATTGTTGTTGCATTGCTCAGTCACCCTAGCCAGAATAGATAGTACTCGCCTAGGGCCTGATTGTTTTCAAGCTTCCCCTACACACACACACACTCCACAAGCCATATGTAAAAATTATATACAAGGCTCTAATGGATTCCAATTGGCCATGGATTTTGAACCATGAGAACACCAAAGGAACCCATTCTTTACATAATGGATAGAATCTGGCTAGTGAACTTACAAAATGCAATAATTTAAACAAAACTTAACCAGAAATTAAAATCTACTAAACTAATGCCACAAAGATCCTAGGAACTAAATTTAAAATAATATCCATTTATTAATTCAATCCATTCAATCCAATAAAGTGGTGGATGATGGTTTTGTAACTTAGTTACATTGTAAATTACTTCTTCTCAAACACAAGTCCGTACAAAGTTCAATCTGTAACACCCCAAAATTGGCATCTTGAAAACCTAACTAATTTTGTTTCATTTGTCATTATTTTGAATTATCAAAGTCCTATTGTACTAGGCAATTCTGAGTTTTGACTGACTCTACTCGACCTGAGTGTCAAATGCAGACAATCCTAAATCTGCATTAATCATACATTATATTTAATTCCTAAATATCTATTGGCTAAACAAACCCTATGATTGAATTAATTTAATTATAAAGTCCTAGCACTTTAATTAAATTAAATTCACCCCTTTTAGCTAAACCACATAAAAATGAATTAAATAATATTTAATTATTAAATAAATATCCTCATTTCAATAATTGAATTTAATTATTCAGATAATAGAGAAAAACACATTTATGAGCTCATATTTATTAAATTAATTAAATATGCTCTCAAAAATCTTCTCTTCAGTTTAGAAATAGAAGTTTTGAATTAACTATTCTTTAAAGAGAAAGAAAATAGTTAAAATCATAAATAAAATAGTTAAAATCAAAGAAAGAAAATAGTTAAAGCAAAGGGAAAACAATTTATTGTTTTCTTAAAAATTAAAGCTTTCTACTTTGAACTAGCTTTTCTATCTGTTTTATTTTAAAAAAGAAACTTTCTATTTTGATCACCTCTGAGTCTATAAAAGAACTCTCATTCCTCATTCAAAACCCTTAGAGAAAATATGCATTGTTAGAATACTGAATTGTTGCTACATTTTATCATCTCATTTCTAGTTAAAAGCTTTCATTTGCAATAGAATAATTTCAATTTCTTAGAATAATTGCATTGAAATCATGTCTTAGATTAATCTTGCATCTATCATTTCTTAGAATAATCTTGCATTTGCATTGCATGCATGGAGAAAAATCCTTTATTCTTAGATTGGTCTATGGTTTTGAGACTCTCATTCTAAGAGCTATTTTGAAACCCCATCTAGATAGAAGGCAACAAGTTGAATCATACAGGCATGCAAGATGAATAACTCATATTCACTTTTGTATGTGGTTGGTGAAAAAGGAATATGTTGGAGTGTATGGTTGAATAACAAGGGAAATTTTACCACATATATTTCTGGCACCCACCATGCGGCTCAAAATTTTACTTTATGGCCTCATTTTTTACACTTTTTTCTCAATTCTGGTTTTCATCCATACGGCTCTAGAATGAAAGTTTGTGTGAAATCTCTTGCATAACCATGCGAATTTTTGCAATTATATGCATTTCTTCGCGTGATACGGTGGGATTCTTCACACAGATCTTAATACTTCATCGCATAACATTTGATTCCAGTGAGCTTTACAATTCAAAAAAATATATATATCTCTATTTTTTGCCAACTTCTAACCACTAATGGTTTATGTTTGCTATTGACTGTGCTTTTCTGGTTTTATCTTTGAAATAGCTTAACATTGGTTTGCAGGACACTAAAATGAAAAATGAAATTACAAACTACTAATGTATTTACTGTAGGACACTTTTTGAAGACATACGTGTTTTCACAAAACTCTCATGTCTATTTTTTTTAGTAGTTAGAACACACTTTGGTTGGTGTTTAAAATGAATCATTGTCTTGCATGATTGAATTGTTTTCTAGATTGTAATTCCAAGAACTATATGAACGTATCCTCTCCCCCCACCTTTATGGATCTTGGGTGTAAGAGAAATTTATAAGATTCTTCTAGCGTGGCTACCTCCCAAGAGCTTTAGTAGAGCCACTGAGAGTGGATGCCCAACCTGTAACAGGCTAAAGCCAAGCCCTTGCAAAGTGGTATATAAAAAATGTCATTGTAATTAATCTCATAATGGACAGGTGTGAATTTTTTGTGGCAACCAAAATCTCCTCCAGTACCCTAGTGGTGTGTTAAAGTCCTGACATTGTTAAGGTGAAATTCTTGCTTTGAAAGGATTGAGAGAGCCCCCTTAATTGGGAAAATGACTTGATCACAACCACCTGAATGGATTTACTTACTACAAAATTTTGTTATAGTATCCAAAATCCCTCTATCTATTGGCATGGAAGGTCAGAGACTAACCAAGATGCCCCACACTTTTATGACTCTTAGTAGAGACAACAACCCTTTGGGAAGCAATTCCTTTGGGGTTTGAAGCTTGGTGTGCCTGAGAAGTGAGTGCACATGTAAGGAAAAGCCCATACCTCCAAGCTTCTAAGTTGTTCGCTAAGAGTAGGCATAGCTAAACTTCAGTTCAAGTGGGGATTCAACAGATATTGCGCTGGCTATCCTAGGATTGTGATGTGTCTGTTCTTCTGGTACAACAAACATTCTGCTTAATAAGTTTTGTGTGGGTGTATCATTTAAAAAATCAAAACAAACATCAAATCACACATAATACAAAATTGAACATGTCTACAACTATCTGCAACTTGAAATTTCTATTGGAAAACATCACAATGTGTCTCAAAAAATGCAATCTGGTCTGATTCTGTAGAATTTCGCTTCTTTCAGGACTAAATCTCGCGTGATACTCTGCCATCTTCACATCGCTCTGTATGAATCTTCGTGTGGGTATCTGAACATCTTTGCATGATATTGCACAAAATTGCTACTTTTCATTTCACTAGTCTGCCCTCATTTTCTACAATATTTCATGTGGAACCACATAGTTTCATGCGCGTCTGTGCTAATCTTCACGTGAGAATGTACTTCTTCACGTGAGTCTAATATATTTTGGCAAAACACTCAGCTATTTCCTGTCTGTTCAACATACTTCTGCTAAATCTGGTCTCTAATCTAGGTTTGTTTATCTTCCCTTTATCTTCACACAGTCTACAACTTGGTTTCTTAGGTTGAGAATTACGTAATCCTTTCTTAAACTAGTCTCTTCTCATATCTTTTGGTCTATCTCATCTATGTTGTCATACCTTGTGTCACAATAGTCATCTCTTGGCTATTCTCACCTCATCTCCGATGATTTGCACCAAGGATACTTCACCTTTTGTCACTTTCTATGCATTTACTTTGAGACAGTTTCAAGTTTGGTCCTAGTTCAAATCCCTTGTACAATCTTTTTCTATGACTGTTACAACTCGTAGTGGAAAAAAATTCCCTTCAATCAATCAAGATGAATTTGTGCTTTCCACACCATTTCCAACTACATCTAGTGAGGAATCATCTCAATCTCCCTCTCTGGTACTTTGACCTTACATCAAATGGTCATTTCCAGTAGATTTTAGTCAGGTTCAAAACCCTTTGTTCCAAGAGGATCTAAATTTTGAAAACACTCAACCTTATCATACTAAATCTTTACACTTTGAACACTTGCATTCTAGCAAGATGGCAGATCATGACCAATCAGGTGAACATAGCAGAGATGATCTCTCTAAAACCAGGGGAAAATTCTCTTTTCAAGACCCTCCTCCTGATGAAGAGAGAGAAATAACCCAAGGGGATATCTTAGATGCTCACAATAATAAAAAATTCATGATAATGATGGCGGTCCTAATGAAAGAAGAGAAGGAGAAATACCTTCTTGAATTGGCCAACGAAGGAGCCAAACTCCCCTCCGATTACAAGGTAGAGACACTTGTTGAGAAAGAGGAAGACACTGAAAACTTCCACCTACAAAAGAAAATGCAAGGCATGCAAGAGAAAATCCTCCAACTAATGAATGAAAAATACAAACCTACCACTCAATTCACACTGGAAAGCATTTTTCCATTCCCGTTTGATAAGAGTCTATGCATGCCTCCTTTTCCCAAAGGAGTTGAACTTCCTAAACACGATAAATACTTGGGTACCTCTGATCCCCAAGATCATTTGAGAGAATTTGGTGCTCTCTCTATGGAGTTTATACATGACACAACCTATCTCATGTGTCTCTTCCCATGTAGTTTGGGAGGGTCGGCTATGGAGTGGTTCTCTAGGCTACCAAATGGCATCAAACCTTTTGATGAAATTGCCAATTTATTTCTACAACACTATTCTCACAACATCCAACATCTAGTTCACATCCGAGATCTTTGCAATTTGAACCAAAATCATGGGGAATCCTTCTTGACATTTCTCCAAAGATGGAGACAACTTTATACATGATATTCTCACAAAATACCCAAATTCAAAAAGTTGGACATCTTTCTGGACAATCTTCTTCCCAACTTTGGGTATCAAGTACAGTTGCAAGGTCCTCTAACCTTCGATGAAATGATTAAGCAAGCTGTGAGAATTGAGAAATTTATAATCAAGAAAGGAGAATTGACCTTACACAAGGAAAATAAACAAGGGTCTTCCTCCTCAAGAAAAGATAAAACCAAATTTCCGAACAAGAACCAGAATGTTGTGAATGATGGAGTTGTAGACAATGTGACTCCCAAGCCTTCAAATGCTACTTTTAACTCACCACCACAATGAACACTACCAAATCCACTGAGTAGGCTATGAGAGAATCCAAACCAAGTACCTCACAGTTTTTTGGATTGAAACCTTGGGCCCCTAGACCCAAGCGTGAATTCACTCCTTTAGGAGAACCTCCATATGTAGTTTACAAGACTCTCTTAGACAACCATTTACTTACTCCACTAGATAATTCATGACCTTATGATCCACAACCAAGACCCTCTTGGTGGAATGAATCTGCTTATTATGATTTTCACCAAAACAAAGGTCATAAAATGACTACTTGTCTTAAATTGCGGCATAAAATCTAGGATTTCATCGATAGTGACGTTATTATTGTGGGAAGTCACAACAAGAACTCAGACCACCAAGATTTTAAAGATCCATTTCCTCCTCATGGGAAAGGTGAGTCATCTAAAGGAAAAAATACTAATACCAAGGTTAACTATACATACACCAATAATGACAATGTCATTAATATGGTTGAGCCTGTTGATGTTGAATACTGTAACATTGTCATTCTCAAGGGAAGGGAAGATACTCCCAAGCCCAAAAGTCTTTTCATTTTGTGAGGGTCTATGCCTCAGCCCTCCAAAAAAGAATAGTCTCAAGTTAGTGCAAACGTTGTTACTTGATCTCATGCTAAGATCATCATCAAAGGCCCTAAACCTTCTACGTCTATGCCAACACAACCTGCAAATAAAACTACTGTTGGCTCTGCCAATAAGAATCAAAAATTGGGTTCCTCATCTAATGCTGCCAATTACAGCATTCTAGAACAATTACAACGTACTAATTCTTAGATCACCATCTTTGAACTGCTAAAAATTTCCCCTGCTCACAGGGAGATCCTTAACAAAGCCCTCATTGAGGAAAATGTCCCAAAAGATCTTGATCTCAACTGGTTTCAATCCATGGTAGGTCACTTGACCTCCTCCCATTACTTTTCCTTCCTTGAGGAGGATGACCATTCTTTGATTCACCCTCATAATAACCCCTTGCACATTGAAGTCATGATTGGTCCAAAGCGCATTCACCGTATTCTCATAAATAATAGCACTAGCCTCAACATTTGCTCTACTATCTTCCTTACTGAGTTTGGCTATGGTGAAGACATCATAGATGCTCGCAAAAATATTACTATTAAAGAATATGATGAAGAAGAATAAAAATATAAGGGGCTAGTTGTGTTTCCAATTAGAGTCGGTCATGTTGAAAGAGATTTTATCTGTCAACTGCTGGACATTCCTTTAGTGTATAATATTTTGTTGGGAAGGACATGGATCCATGAAATGCAGGTTGTCCCTTCAATATGCCATCACTGCATTAAATTCCCATTCCAAGGGTCTGAAGTGACTATACCTGCTAATAAACACTATGATTGCAACACACTCACAAAATCTACTGACATCTTTGTGCCCACCAACAGACAGTCTATTGAGGTCTTTGAGACTAAACTAAAAGAAAAGGAAAAGGGTCTGACACTCAAGGAAATTGACATGGGAGGATACCAAATTGAACCTATGCTATCTGTTACATCTCTGCCTTTGTCTCCACATTCTTTTGGGAGACCTTTTGAAAGCACTAAACCTTCTACAATTCCTCCTCCAACAAAATATGGTTGTACCTTTGTACAAGACACAGAACCATTAGAAGAAGAAGGTAAAAATAGGGCTATCAAAGTCAGGATCTATAAAGGAGAGGACACTTCTAGACAAACCACTCCACCTTATGACATAAATCCTGAACAGTATGGAAAATTTCTAACTGTTATGCAACTCTTTGGGTACAAAGGAAATGGTCCTATAGGTGAAAACCATAAAGGATTGATTGCACCACTTGAAGCTATTGGTCACTGAACACATGACTCTATAGCTATAGGCTTCAAGAAGCTCACATTTCAATTGGGAGTAAACCAATTTGTACCTCACATAGATCAACAACCAACACCTGAAGAGACATCTATAACTAAAGAGTATGAGGATAGCTAGGAGGAAGACTACTTCCCTTGTCCCAATCCTCTAGATCTGGCAGCATTCGTTATTGATCCAGATGACTTTATACCATGTGTCAGTACAGTCATGATTGGCAATGATTTTGATAAAACCACTCCACTTTCTCCATTAAACTACGAACGATGGAAAGAAATGCACACTATCAATTCAGGTCATTAGGGTGATTTATACATACCAACACACTTCCAAGAGCAATTTGAACATGAATTCCAACCACTCCTCACTAAAAAAGAAATAGAGGATGCTACAAGCATTGATGAAGAGCCTATGTCACAAGGTGCTTTTCTCGCCATAGAATAAGTTTTAGGTAGAACTCACCCAAACTAGGGACAAAGGATTGATTTCACTCATGTTCCTGATATGACACCTAATGATGAAATAAACTCTCATGAATATGAGTATGACAGCTTTTCATATGCCACCTCTGATAGAGATATAGATATAATTCACATGCATGAAAACCTTCTCAACGTAGGTGAAGGGTCTAGTGTCAAGTTAAATGAGTCTAACTCCATAGATGTTAACATGTCATTTACTATGGTCACTAGGAATCAAAGGAATTTGACTACACCTTTGGATGAGATCACTCTAGGTCTTGACTTTCTCATCCATGCTTTCGATGATTATATCGTGAATGCACTCAAACCCGTCACTTCTCTTTCACTCCGCCATCCCAAGCTTATAGACTGGAACTCTCCCTCCCCATCTAATGAAGTCCTTACATTCCATAATGATTACGCTCTTACCTATTACCTCCATGCTATCAAACCTGTAATGTCCTCCACTAGTGAAGAAAGTGTCAACATGACCGAGGTTGATATCAAGTATCTTAGTGACAAAATCAAATGAAGAAAAAAATAGGCGCTCTAATGGTGAAAACCACATTGTGCCAGTGTCAGAGCCTCAAAAATTCAAAATAAAGGATGTATCCAAGGGTGAAAACCTCTTTGAGGCACCTGAGGATGAGATACTTGATACACTTCCAAGTCATTTCTAGGAATGATCATCTGTGCTTATTGAACCAACTCAACCAATCAACTTGGGTATAGAAGCTAAGCCTCAGATCATTCACTTGGCATAATCATTGTCTGAGGCAGAAAGAGAATAATTCATTACATTCTTCCATAGAAAAATATAAACTTTGCATGGAAATATTCAGACATGCTAGGATTAGACCCTAATCTAATCATGCATCATTTGTCCATTGCACTAGGTGTCAAGCATGTTAAGAAAAAGCTTCAAAAAATGCATCCAAATGTGGCTCTAATTGTCAAAGCTGAATTGGAGAAACTTCTAAAGGTAGTATCTATCAGAGAAATTGACTATGTAGAATGGATCTCTAACTTTGTTCAAGTATCAAAACATGACAAATCTATCCTAGTATGCACAGACTTCAGAGATTTGAATAAGGCATGTCCTAAGGATGAATTTTCATTGCCCAATATTGATATGATTGTAGATATGACAACATGATACAAAATGTACTCACTAATGGATAGTTTCTTTGGCTACAACCAAATAAAAATCGCACCAGAGGACCTAGAATAAACTCCTTTCACATGTGCATGGGGCACTTTCTGTGGGAATGTCATGCCCTTTGGGCTCAAAAATGTCAGTGCTACATATCAGAGAGCTGTCACCACCATATTTAATGACATGATGCACAAAACAATGGAGGATTATGTTGATGACACTCTAGCTAAGAGCATGTAATGAGAGAAACACCTTGCAGATCTAGGTCCTATATTAGATCGCATGGAACAGTTTAGTTTGAGGCTCAATCCTAAGAAATGTGCATTTGGCGTAACCTTTGGAAAATTGCTTGGTTATATTATCTCTATAAAAGGCATCGAAGTGGATCCTATGAAAGTTCAAGCTATCATGGAAATGCTGCCACCGAAGAATATCAGACAAATGAGAGGACTTCAAGGCCGACTATAGTCTATCTGACGCTTTATCTCACAATTGGTGGACAAGTCACAACCATTCACCAAGACTTTACACAAAGGAGTGACTTACCAATGGAACAAGGAATGTGATGAAGGGTTCACAAAAATCAAACAGTATCTTGTGAACCCACCAATCTTGATGCCTCCTATTCATTGGAAGTCACTTTTTCTTTACATCTCTACTATAGATACATTATTGGGCATCCTATTGGCTCAAGAAGATCAGAAAAACAAAGAAATGACTATCTACTACATTAGTAGAACTCTGGTCTCATATGAAAAAAACTATTCTTCTATAGAGAAGGCTTTCCTTGCAGTGGCATTTGCTTCACAAAAATTGAGGCACTATATGCTGGCTCATACTACATGCCTTATTGCTAAAATTGATCCTCTAAAATATTTTCTCAGTAAAGCTACCCTCACAGGTAGACTAGCTAAATGGGTCATGCTTCTCAGTGAATTCAATATTGAATATGCAAAGAGAAAAGCCATCAAGGGGAAAGCGATTGCAAATCAGTTGGTGGAAAAACCTCTGGTAGATCACCAAACATTGAACATCGAATTTCCAAATGAGTCCATATTACTTCTTACACATCGATACTGGACTATGTTCTTTGATGGTTCTTTTACCCAACAGGGGTCAGGTGCTGGGATACTGTTCATTACACCTCAAAGGTACTCTTTACCAAAAGAATACAAGATGTTTTTTTCTTGTACAAACAACATCATTGAGTACGAAGCCTTTATCAATGGTATGAAGATCACCCTTGAGTGGCGAGTGGACGAGCTCAATGTCCTTGGAGATTCACAGTTAGTCATCAATCAAGTAAATGATATCTATTAGACAAAAGATGATAAGTTGGTGCCTTATAAATGGTTGGTTGATGACCTCAGAAAGTATTTTTTTCACATTACATTTCACTAGGTTCCAAGGGTAGATAATAAAGCAATGGATGAAATGGCTACCCTTGCCTACATGTTACAGATGCCAAAAAATGATTTCTGACATGAATTCCTAGTGGAGACATTACGCTACCCAGCCTATGATTCCCATAATTCCTAGATGATCTATTATGTCATTGGACATGACTCATCTAACTACCATCATATTTACTCCTACCTTCATGACCAGATTGTTCCAAACACTTACACTCAGAATGATAAATGTCACTTAATCCGTAGTGCTTCACGGTTTGTCATCATAGCTAACGACTTATATAGGCGTGGTCTAGGTAGTACCCTCCTTAGGTGTTTAGAACTTAATGAGTCCAAACATGTGTTAGTAGAGGTGCATGAAGGCATCTATGGGTCTCACTCTAAGGGCCTGACACTGGCCCATAAACTTATTAGAGCTGGTTACTATTGGCTAGATATGGAAAAAGAACACAATTTACTAAGTCTTGCAAATAGTGTTAACTACATGGTAATTTGATTCATGCTCCAGCCAAGGAGCTTATTCCCTTAATTACTTTATGGCCATTTCAACAATGGGCCTTTGACTTGGTGGGTCAGATTTATCCCTCGTCCTCAAATGGACATAAGTTCATCATCACAGCTACAGACTATTTTACCAAGTGGGTGGAGGTAGTCCCTCTCACCATTGCCAATGGAAAATTAGTAGCCATGTTCATTCTCAACTACATAATCTACAGGTATAGTGTACCCTCATCAATAATCACTAATAATGGGGGATAATTCAAAAATAAGGATTTTATAGAGCTATGCTCTAAGTTTAAAATTACTCATCATTGGTCTTCCATCTATTATCATTAGGGTAATGGACAAGTGAAAGAATCAAACAAGACAATCCTCAAAATCTTGCATCACACAGTTCACAAATTTGGATGAGATTGGCATCTCCAGATCAATCTAGCTCTCTGGGCATACAGGACAAGCATAAGAACACCAACATGGGCTATGACCTATGCTTTGGTTTACGGAGCAGATGTTGTGTTACCAATTGAGATTGAGATTCCTTCTCTACGAGTCTCTCTAAAAGGCCTCATTACTGATGATGATGATGATGATGATAGTAGAATATCTCGGCTACTAGAGCTAGAACTACTTGATGAATGTTGGCAAGTGGTGTTCAATCACCTTAGAGCATATCAGAAAAGGATGTCCAAGAGCTATAACCAGAAATTTCACCCAAGGGACTTCCAAGCGGATGACCTCATTCTAAGAGAGAACACTAAGATTCAACAACATCTAATCCAGAAAGGGAAATTTAAACCAAATTGGCTTGGTTCATATGTTGTCACTACAGTGTTTGGGTCTGACACTTATCAAATTTCTACTACTGAGGGAGAACAACTCAAAGAGCCCATCAACGCTCTTCATTTGAAATGGTTCTACAGCTGAGACATCTTCAGTATGCTCATGTATATAGTAATGTCCTAAAAAAAATTTAAAATCTGAAAAAGTCTTGAAAAAATGATCATCTTAGTGAAAACGTAGTGATAGGTGCTTTGATGTATCTCTAATAAAAATCATATATTCCAAAATACAAAAAAAAATGAAGAATGAAAAAATACAAAAAAAAGAGAAAAAGTAAAAAAGGTGCCATTGATGAAAACCTGACAAACAGGTGTCATGGTAGCAAAAAAAGAATTTCTGCCAAGCAGGTGAAAACATGGTAAACAGGTGCCTCTTGTTGCACATTGCTATATCTATCACAACACCACTTGGATTTATGCATTTTCTTTCCTGATTTTCTACTTTCCTGCTTTCCTACTTGCATTTTCTTTTCCACATTCTTTTAATTCCCGTCAAGAAACCAACTTACATGGATTGAAACTGGTCATATTCTTAGGACTACCCTCCTGGTCTAGGGGGCACTGTCCTATCACCTTTTGGGATCTACTTCGCATCAGTCACTAGTGGTTCTCACTGCATCTGCCTACTATCACTTGGCATATAATGAGTTCTCTCTCCTTGAGAATCCCCCTAACATCAGTTACCAGTGGTTCTCACTGCGTCTACCTACTGATGTCTAGCTAGTCCTACAATCTCTTCACATTGAGAATCTTTCTCGCTTTAGTCACCAGTGATTCTCACTGCATCTTCCTATTGTCACTGTACTAAAGAGATCTCTCACACATATGTCTATATATCGAAATCAATCTATTACAGTTGGGGTTGTGTTCAAATGCTCTATCTATCAATACTTCATCTTGACGATTCTTTGCTTTAGTTTATACATATCTTTTTGTCACTTTTGTGACACTGGTTCCTTTGTGAACCCTCCTGATATGACATTGATTCAGTGCCATACACCTAGGGGCAATCAAATCTAATTTTTCCTCAAAACATACATCAAGTCAGTCATTATTACTTGGGGCATGGATCCCCCATTTGATCACATCTATGGTTTACACCTGAGTTAGTAATCTTGTCACTTTTGCAGGACAACTCTCTACTGACAAACTTGTGTTTTTAAACACCACCATAAATAGTATTTTTCAACACTATCTTTGGAAACATCTGTGCTTTTCAACACACATCGGATATCTCAAATATAAACATCTATCGATAACAATCAAACACAATGCACTCACAAGCACAACGGTGTTTTTTTTTCAACACCTATACACATACATTTTCAAAAACTTTGAAACTGGCTGAGCTATGATTGAATCTTTCTTTGTGTGTTATCTATTCTCATGGATTTTGTTGATTTTTCTTTGTCTACTACTTGTTGGTTTAGTCCTAATGTTTCGGCAACATCAAATAAATAGGGTGTATGTGATAAGAGCTCCCGCACTAAGGTGGAACAACCTCACATCCCTTGATCTTGTTTATTTGTACGCCATGGTGAGGTTGGTACTATCTCCCTGACTATTATTGCTTAGTTTTTTTATGCATGATCACACTCATGGTTATCTTGGCTTTGAATGCCTTGATACTAGTATACTCTTGCAACATTAATTGGAAATAATGTTCAGGTCATCTTGGCTTTTGTGCCCTGGTGCTTACGTTCATATCCTACATTTTATCTGATGAGAGTCATATTCATATCCTTATGGTTGCATTGTGGCACCAGTAAGGGTTGTATCGACTCCGATGTTCCAAAAAATGCTCAATGATGACAATTTTATGATGGGTCTCACAACCATGTCCTAGAACTGCACTTTCATATTACATCTAGCATAAGATTGCATTTTCATTCTAGACTTGCATTGTGGCAGCAATTCGATATTCATTTCATTGCATACTCCTACGTTCATACATTGGGGAGTTCTTCTTCAGCATCCTGGTTTCATCATGACTGCACAAGTGTTTGATCCTCGCTCTCAATTCTTCACATGTTCTCTTGGTTAGCATTTGTCACACATCTATACACCATGCATGAGATGTTAGTACCATATACATTATATTTGCATTTTCATTTACACATTGCATTTACATAAATCATCTACATACATACATGTTTTCATATACATCAACATATGCATTGCATACACTCATAAACATCACATACATTTACATATATTCAAAACATGTTCATCCATTTTCATATGTTCTAACTCATCTAAACATCTAAGCATATAGGAAACATCTCATAAACAATAAAGTGTGATATATGCGATGATACCAAAAGATGAGCTCATATATATGTGTGTGTGTGTGTGTGTGTCGATACAATACAAACTGGTGCTACTCGAGCACAGTCTATCGCAAAACGGTGGTACAATACATGGATGCCAACGCATCAGATACATCCTATGATCTCATCTATCAAATCTATCAAATCTAGCTCTAGCCTTCTCCCTCATCACCTGGAGGAGGTGGAGGTGGAGGCATATCTAGTGGAGGTGGTGCTTGTGCACCCTCTGACCCTCTAGCATATGAAGAAAATTTGGCCACCTGCGATGCCTCATCAGGCACCACCCCTATATAGGATGTGTAGTAATAGGCCACTCGAGCGGTCTGATGTCGAGTCTCCTCCTATGTCATCCACAACTACCCTCAGAGTTCCTTCACCTTTTGGTCTCTATCTAAAAGCCGGGCATCCCGTACGACAACCTGTATTGTCAAATCTATCACCTGTCTAGCCAGCTATCATACCTTCTCTCTAGCTCTCCGCAAGGCCTCCTGTACCTGTGATGGTGCATCCCCAGGTACTGCACCCTATCCCAGCTCCTATGCAAGATGGTCCTCCTACATTAGGTCCTCCTGCTACTCTGGATACTCCTATATGTCCTCAAGCTATGCATCTATCGTCCTCCTACTCTGCTTCCCGATGCTGCTCACACTAGAATCTATCCTCATATGGCATGCAGGTATTTCCACCTGTACTATGTCTGGATGTGGTACCTACTGTGGTGGTGGCCATAGTGCATGTTGTAGTGGAGGCACTAGTGCCTACTGCTGTGGCACCTGTGGGTGCACTACCTATGCTGGCACGACCATGCCAACTGGATCTGTGAAATGTAGAAAGGGATGCATCATGAAGTTCTCCCTAAACTCTAGTCATGCCCCCTTCTGCTATAGCACTCAAGTAATCCCATTGAGTCTTTGCTAGGGCTCATACATCGATCATACATCAACCAGTATCTAACTTGGTCGACCATCCCTTCCTAAGCTCATTAGTGAATCAAGCATATGAACAATACACCTATGGGATCTCCTGTGCCCGGCCAAACTGTCACCAGACATGTGTCAGTAGAAAGCACTCAATCACTAATATTGCCCAACTAATGAGAGGCTGAGCCACAAGCATATACCTTAGCTGATTGTTGGCATCATCCCAGTCCCCTCTCAGTTAGCATGTCACTGCAACCAGATCATCAAGCTAAGCTCGCCACTACTCTGTCTTACCCAGCGCGGGCTGGGTAATCAAACCTCTATACTTGTATATGTAAGGCTCCAGTGGCTCCCTTAGATCCTTGCATATGGGTTGTGTAACTGGTAGGTGCTCCCATGTCCACAACTGTAAAACATAAACCCCTACCACCATGCTCTTTGCCTCTCTATAGGCGATCTCATGTATCTCATGATACATATGGGCCAGCATACACTGACCCCACCCATATTTGATTGGCTCCTCCAGCATCTGACCCCAACCACACTTGAAACCATGTTTCCTGTAATCCAGCATCAGATAGCAGCCAAGGAATGCTCTCAATACCACAATCAATCAATGCGCAGGCCTGTACTCTCTGATCAGCTCCTCCCATGGGATGGCTCTCCTCATCACTAGATCATGATGTAGGATCCCTTGTAGTGCGAGTGTCCCTAGCCAAGGCTTTACCTCATACTCTACTCAAGGCCCATGGAAAGGTATCTTGAGGATCCGATAGATGTCCTCCGATGTCACTATCATCTCACCCTAAGGAAGGTGAAAGGTGTTCTTTTCTGAATGGAAATGCTCTACTAATGCTCCCATTAAACCATGATTAACCTAAATATCAGGTATCTCATAGAGATGTGATAGGCCCAGGCTATCAATATGGGCAATCTCTACATCATCTAACTGCTGCACCATCCCACTAATAGCTGGATGATGTGATCTAAAGGCTATGTCTGGGAACTCGAATTGCAAGACATACAAACAACAAAGCATGATCAGTACTCATGGTTCATGATAATCAATGCATAGCTAAGCAATAAAGCATTACAAACACACTATGCTATAGACCAATGCTGATGCAATTGCTATCATACATAGTGCACCCTTTTTTTATATTCAATTTGCTACTTTTTCTTCATGTGAGATAGCAGATTATTGCGTGAAGAAGTTTCATGAGCTGCGTGAAGTTTCATTTTCGAGCAAAGTTTTATCACTATTCGCGTGAGAAACCCCTCTGTCGAAGGGTTTCCCACATGAGACATGGGTAGCCTCCCACCCAAGGATACCCATCGGCCCATGCAAGAATATGCCTTTTGGCAGTTTCTCACGCGAGACCTCATCACGAGGCACGCGAGGAAACTAGTTCCTCATGCGAGAACCCACGAAACAGTTTCTAAAAATGTGATAAATAATGCAAAATTGACCAAAAATAATGAAATTTAAAATGCTGGAGAGGTTAATCGACCACTTACCAGGGCTCTGTAGGCTGCTAGCCGATTGTGCCACTTGGATCACTTGAAATAATGCGTGCTCACAGGGACCACCATTTTTTTTTCAAAACTCAATTCTCAAAAGTCAACAGAGGAAAATGATTTGAAAATGACCTTTTTAATTCGTGTATAGGTTTTGACCTAATTTTCAAAAGTGCTCTGATTTGCATAAAAATTACACCATTACCTAATTTGGCCGCTTTGAATCCATTTTCGTGATTGAAATCGAAATCTGACACTTCTATATAGCTCAAAATCGCATTTTAAAAATTGTGGGACTGATGCAATCAGATGCTTGTATAGTCAACTTTCTGATGTTGCTTTCTTGTTAGAATCATATATAATCAATATTTTCTCAAATATTTGACTTTTTTCTCAAAAAGTCAACCCTAGTAAAACTTGGTCAACCTGGACCTCGACATCTCTCGAAATTGATTCTAAATCTTTTGAATTCTTCTGTAATCAGTTCTGAGTTGTTCTAGACCCTCAATTCAACATCTATCTATGATTTCTCACTCTCAATCATCATTATGATGTGTCATCTTTCCATTTCACTCCCAAGGGGGTAGGATGATTACATGACAGAATCTATTCCAATCAATCCAATCTAAATTTAAAAGTCCTCATTGCTAGGGGCATCTCATAACCTGGGGCATGTTCAGTTTTTCATACCTCAAAGTAAAAAATGGATACTCCATAATAAATAAGGGCATCTTTGTTCCTTACATCTTGTCATCTATTAGGTATTGGGGAAATCTAACCCAGATCCCTAAGGATCAAGCTTAGTTCTGGAGATGATTCTCGAAATCTCAATCTATTAAGTATCTGAATAATCTAACTCAGATTATTGAGAATCAAGCTCCATTCTAGAGATGATTCTCGAAAACTCATCTATTGGGAATTGGGGTATTATAACCCTGACTCCTGAAAATCAAGCTCCACTATGGAGATGACTATGAATCTCTATTGACTATCTTCTCGGATGGGTATTGGGGAAATCTAACTTTGACTCCTGAAGGTTGAGCCTTGTTCTAGGGACACTCTTGTAAAAGATATCAATCTAACCATTGTCTGGGCAATCTAACCTAGATATTGGGGGACTAAGCTTCATTCTAGAGATATTCCTACAAACCTCTATTGACTATCTTTTTGAATAGGTATCAAGGCAATCTAACCCTGAATCCTGAAGGTTGATCCTCATTCTGGGGATAGTCTTATGAAAGATATCAAATCTATTAGGTATCAAGGCATTCTAACCTAGATCCTTGAGGATCAAGCTCCGTTCTGTAGATGATTCTATAAATCTTAATCTATTAGGTATCAAGGCTTTTTAACCCGGATCCCTAAGAATCAAGCTCCATTCTTGAGATGATTCTTGAAATCTTAATCTATTAGGTATCATGGAAATCTAACCCGGCTTCCTGAGGATCAAGCTTCATTCTGGAGATGACCCTCAAAAACTCTACTTGACCAGAGTCTCAGCAACCTAACCTAGACTTTAGAGAGTCAAGCTTTGTCCTAGAGATGGCTCTGAAATCCTCATCAATCGATCTATGCATCATCAATTTTCAAAATCTATTCTTCTGTGCTTCAGGCATCAGACTATTCTTTCAATTAATGCGCTGCACACACATCAATTCAAAGAGGGGAAAAATGTAACACTTAAAAATTGGCATCTTGCAAACCTAACTAATTTTGTTACATTTGTCATTCTTTTGAATCATCAAAGTCCTATTGTACTAGGCAATTCTCAGTTTTGACTGACTCTACTCAACCTAAGTGTCAAATGCAGAAAATCCTAAATCTGCATTAATCATACATTATATTTAATTCCTAAATATCTATTGGCTAAACAAACCCTATGATTGAATTAATTTAATTATAAAGTCCTAGCACTTTAATTAAATTAAATTCACCCCTTTTAGCTAAAACACATAAAAAGGAATTAAATAATATTTAATTATTAAATAAATATCCTCATTTAACTAATTAAACTTAATTATTCAGATAATTGAGAAAAACACATTTATGAGGTCATATTTATTTAATTAGTTAAATATTCTCTCAAAAATCTTCTCTTCAGTTCAGAAATAGAAGTTTTGAATTAATTGTGCTATAAAGAGAAAGAAAACAATTAAAATCATAAATAAAATAGTTAAAATCAAAGAAAGAAAATGGTTAAAGCAAAGGGAAAACAATTTATTGTTTTCTTTTAAATAAAGCTTTCTACTTTGAACTGGCTTTTCTATCTGTTTTATTTCAAAAAGGAAAATTTCTATTCTGATCACCTCTGAGTCTATAAAAGAACTCTCATTCCTCATTCAAAACCCCTGGAGAAAATATGCATTGTTAGAATACTAAATTGTTGCTACATTTTATCATCTCATTTCTAGTTAAAAGCTTTCATTTGCAATAGAATAATTTCAATTTCTTAGAATAATTACATTGAAATCATGTCTTAGATTAATCTTGCATCTCTCATTTCTTAGAATAATCTTTCATTAGCATTGCATGCATGGACAAAAATCCTTCATTCTTAGATCGGTCTATGGTTGTGAGGCTCTCATTCTGAGAGCTATTTCAAAACCCCATCTAGATAGAAGGCAACAATTCGAATCATACAGGCATGCAGGATGAATAACTCATACTCACTTATGTATGTGGCTGATGAACAAGGACTATGTTGAAATGTATGGTTGAATAACAAGGCCAATTTTACCACATACACAATCTAACTGTCAAATTAGGGTTGAAATCAACTTATATAATCCTATCCTACCTATCTATACCCTCTATTCGGGATTTGGGCACCATAAGAGCCAATTCCTAAAAACTAGGAAATTTTGTCATGACAACTTTGACAACTTTTTGTCAAAATGACAATTTTCCCATTTTGAGAGTCCTAATTGGTTCCAAACCTTACCAATTGACCTCAGATGACTAGGTAACATTAAAACCTTAAAAATATTCTCACTTTGGGACTTTAGTTAACCCTTTGACTTTTGAGTTGACTTCTAGGTTCTGGACCCCTAGAATCAACTAGACCTAACAACATACAAACCCTAATCTTTCCTAACTCTAATCACACCTCAAATCATACTAGGGACTTTATAGATTAGTCCTTATTCATGGATGGTTGGCCAAACCAACCTACAAGCCAAAATTCCTCAAGATCTTACTAAAGACATTAGGGTACTCCTGCACCATTCACATGACACAATCTTTTGTGCCACAACCATATGTCTTCATTTGTAGAAATCAAACAAGTGGTGTCAGTATCATTCAGATAGAATAAGTTACCTTTTGTCTAGTCACCAGTACCTATCAATTTCCTTATTTATTTAAGATCTTTGCCTTCTTATTTTCAAATGCTACTTTGTGACCTGAATTATTCAACTAAGAAACACTCAATAGATTATAATTCAGTCCATTTATCCAATAAGCATTTTCACATTTTATCTGGCTATTCAACATTATGCTTCCTCTACTTTCAACTGGATAAGGTGTGTCATTACCCATTCTTACTAAACTTCCTTTATGAAGGCATTATATTTTTCCATTAGTATACTTAGAGAAAAACATAATCTGCACTATCCATTTACACACCACCGATAGACAGAGCACTACACTACCCGACGACAAGGTTACCTGAAAAACACTGTTAAGTGTTATCCGATGACAAAAAGGTAAAGGAAACCCGATGAGTAACAACAATGCAACCCAAGGGAACAACACAAAGAGGAACCCAACAAACAAAGGGAACCCAATAAATAGTTCAAAAAAAGGAACACCAACAGACTTCAAGTTCAAACTAACGACCAAGAATCGACAGTCAGTTACATCCCGCAGAAAGTGGATCTGACTTTTCACGTCAGATAAATCACTGAAGTTGTATTTATATCTTCTGTATTAAATTTTAAATCCATTATGTGTGGAGGAAGAAATGTATTTACTATTGTTTTAATTAGTTTTACTATTTTATAACATACAAACTAAAGATCAAGGTCAAGTTGTAAACCTTGGATCTAAAAGTTAACATTGTAATGCGTGAATTCCAAGATAGGTCAAATAATTGTATAAATAGGTGCTCAATACATTAAGAATAGTAGTTGTTCAATGAAGATAGTAGCCATAGAGAGAAACTAGAGACCAGACAGAGAATTCATGCAGAAGGATAGAAAAAGAATCAAGTCAGTTTCAAGAATAGAATAGAGGCTACCAACAAGCAGAGAAAGGGTATTCATCAATAACTTAAGGTGATATTATACTTCTTAGAGATTTAATGGATCTGTAATCAGAAATTATAGATTTTATGTAGTTAGGTCAACATTTGTACTCATTCTAACAAGTGTAGTACACTAAAGAAATCCTTTCAAGAAAGGTGGGCTTAACCGTCCTATTGTAAAATCTCATAACTGAGTGCACACTTAAATCAATGTTGCTAAAGCTCTTAACAGGTCTCCATCTTAATAATCCTAACAGGGTAGATCATCAGAAGTGATCAAATTGTATGACTTAATTGTCTCCCTTCCATTCTGCAGATAGTAAAGTTTTGTCGGTGCCATCCCCACCATAGTTTTTACTTCCTAACAAGAGTTTTCTATGATACCATATCTTGTGTTATGTGTTTATCATTTTCATGAATGCTTCTATGAATATTGCAAACTATTAAAGATTATGAATGAACAAAAAATGCATAAGAAAGAACACCGGTAATGGTTGGTAATGCAGTAATATCTGATTACTTATAAATCAAGAAAGGTGTTAAAAGTTTTAGAGGTACTAATTCACCCCTCCCCTCTCATTACTACTTCCCATTAATTCCAATAATTGGTATTAGAGCTAAGTCTCTTCTTGGAAATCTTAAAGGCTTAAGAGAAAAGATCATACAATCGAGAAGTACAAACTTGATAAGAATATTAAGAACAAAAATCTTGAGATACAGATGTTCTATGAACAATATAAAGAATCTAGAATCAAGATGAGAGAGCTGCTGGATGAGAGAAAAGGTATGGCCACCTGGAACAATGAAAAATATTATCAAGAAGAAGAGATTCTAGATTTATTTAAATCTTTAGGATCAAATAAAAGTAATATATCAAATACATCAGAAGATAACATCACAAACCTAAAAGATATCAATCAACATCTTACAGAGAAAATAAAGATGTTGCAAATTAATCAAGAGATCCAGATGGTAAGAATGATTGATGTGATGAGTTCCGCTAGACAACCTGAAACAAAAAGAACACTTGCTATTGATGATAGAAGGAATATTACAGAGAAACTACAAGAAAAGGAAATGGAAATTCAAAGACATGATAAGCATCACCATGATCTCACAAATCAGACTATTCTTATGAGTCAAGAAGCAAATAGAATAAATGTGCAACTCATTGAGAGAATACAGATTATCAGTGAACTAAGAGAAGAAAATGAAAAGATAAAACATGAGGTTAAAATTTAGCAACAACATAAGGAGGTTATCAAAAAGGCTGAAGAAAGAAATAAAAGAATGGATTACTTACTTGAAGGACAACGAAGAGTCAACAAAAACAATGATATAGGCTTTACCAAAAATGGAGAATCATCAAACCCAAAGAATGTCTATAAAAATCCAAGACCAAGAAAGCTGACATGCAAGAATTATGGAAAGAAAGGGCATACATCAAATATATGTCAAGGTAAAATGAAAGGTATTCCTAAATCTACACTTACATTCATAGGATTCTATTATAAATGTAACAAGAAAGGACATAAGGCTTATGAATGCAAGAGCAAGATAGAACAGCCAAAGAAGGAAACCTACATGGACAAATATTGTCCTACATGCAAGATGAATGGGCACACATCTGAAGAATGCTAGAAAAAGAAAAAGAAAGCACGGAATCCTTAAGGTCAAAAGGTTCCTTATCAACCAAAGAGAATCGGTAATCAATATGTATGGGACTAAAACACCTAGACAAACTCTACAACATGTGGTAGATATGGTCACATTGCTACAAACTACATGAGAGCATGGATCAAAAGGTCTAGAGGGTGGTCAAACCATGAAATGACATGCTTACACTGTCATAAAGTTGGTCATCTCAAGAAAGATTACAAGGACCAATTAATAGAATCAAGCACATATCCCAATGGAAAAACCATTGAAGATATCCAAAGGGAAAGAGATAAAATATGGAGAAAATCTTCAAGCAATGATGAAGCTAGACTAAGCAATGCAAATGGTGACACCCCATCCAATGGATCCGGTGACATCACCAACCCCACTTAAGCTGAAAAAGTAAGTATGGAACTGAATTACACCAATTCATATTTTACATCAATTCCATTATAAGCGTATGTGCAGGATCATGGTATGTAAAACCAGGCCCTTAAGTGGCAATGAAAATTCAAAAAGTCAGGTTTAGGAAAGTTGACGTAAATTTTTTAGCAAGTTATCAATATTATATAAAAAATGTGTAAGAAGAGAATCTATACAAAATTGAATTTAGTTTCTTTTCTATAAGTCATTTAAAAAAAAACAAATTTCTATATGGTGAAATTTCAAATTTATATGCAGTAGTATGAAAATTTCAAGAAAAAGATAAGTAGGTGTATGTCTGACCACCTTAAACACAATAAAATGATAATATTTTTTTACAATATTATAGATATAAGTTGTAGACTCATGTTCGGATGTGATGCATATTTTTTTGATAATTTGTTTCCAAGTAAATAATTAATTATGATTTTTCTACTACAACTTTTCCAGAATACAAAAAATTTCGTGTCTGACCACCTTAACTTAGTCTAAACTTCATCAAATTGAATTTTTTTGTATTTTTTATTGTAGTAGCTGAATCATAGAATGTGACTCATGTTTAGGATTACCCAAATGCTATATTTTTTGAAATCTATAGCTATTTTGCAATCATTCTATCAATCAAGACATAAACGATAAGAAGTAGGTGTATGTCTTACCACCTAAAACACAATCAAATAATACTTTTTTTTTACTAGATTCAAGATATAAGTAGTAGACCCATGTCCGGATGTGATAGATATTTTTTTGTAATTTTTTTCCAAGTAAATAATTAATTGTGATTTTTCTTCTACAAATTTTCCAGAATATTAAAACTCCCGTGTCTAACCACCTTAACTTAGTCTAGACTTAATCAAATTGATTTTTTTTTTCTTATAGTAGGTGAAGCATAGAATGTGACACATGTTTTAGATTTAAAAAATGTTATACCTTTTGAAAGTTATAGATATTCTTCAATCAGGCTACCAATCAAGAATTCTTTTTCACATCGCCACTTTTTGGCATACCATGATCCTACACATACCCATAAAATTGATAGAAAGTTAAAATATGTATAAATAAAGATGCATATTATGTTACTTGTTACAATTCTAAGATATCAACCCCGTTTGTAAACACTTACCAAAAATCATCGGTGAACATAATGATGAGCTATTTACACTTATCAGAAATTATAGGTCAACTCATAAAATGGCTGAATTGCCAATGTAACCTGACACCCGTCAATAAGAAATCAAAGTTCAGAAGTTGTCTTGACATAATACCGATATCCGTCGGTAAAAGAAAAATGGTTAACACTTCCAAAAGCATCATGTCATCACCAAAAATGATTTGAAAAGTCTTCTTGATGAAACCTGTCTTCATGTCCTGACGAGTCATTGAGCATTTAATGCAAAGATTTAGGTCAAAAAGTCTATAAATAGTTGATGGGACAACTTCATTTTTCACCTGTGATTTGAAGAGAAAGAAGAGTGAAAACAAAGCGATTAAAGAGAAGAAAGTAGAAGCACCCCAGATTGATTCAACACACAACAAAATAGATCTTTCATCACTATTGTGAATTGAAGTAAGTACCAAAGACACTAAAAGATCTCTTTCATTATTTTATCAAGAAAGCCCTAATTTCCAGAATACCTTAAAAACTTGAAATACAATGGAAACCTCCTCAAGAACCTCTAAAATCAAGAATGATAAGAGGAATGTGGTGAAGCTGATCAAGAATAGTACATGTGTAGAGCTGAAGTATAAGATCTTCCCAGAAATTGCATCGAAACCCAATGAAACTGACGCGTTTTCAAAAAATTCCACCTAGGATTTTTCTCATAGAAGATGTTAGGTCTTATATTCACTACAAGATCACAGAAATAGGTGATCTTGAAATGGATGAATCTTATAAGAAGCTGTGTTATCCCGAAGGAAAACTAAAGGAAGAGCGTAAACACTTGGAGGTTAAAGGGTTAACTAATGCCCTACATTTACGGAGGGAATTCAAAATAGAATGGATAAGGTTAGTCTTGAGAAGAATCCATAAAAATAAGCTATGGCTAGACCAACAAAAGAAAATAACCAAGGATGTTCTTCACGTTGTCACTGGTTATCCAATAACTGACAATCCTAGGGCACATAAGCATCCATCAATGAAAGAGTTTGAAAAACTCACCATTGCAGAAGGAGACAATAGAGGTCTCAAAGTAAACACAATCACCGACGAAGAACTCAAATTTGGTGCATGTGTAGTTGGGTACAAAATATTTTAAGCTAGTAGATTGAAAAACATTTCTGCCTTACAAGATAGTAACCAAAGGAATTCAGATGGATCTGTGTGAGATCCTGTTAAAACAAATTGATCAAAATATGATCAAAATCAGGTCTGCAAAGACCAATACATGTAAGTTCGGCTCACTTATCATGTGTATCTTTTTCTATTTTCAAGAATACTTTCCTTCAGTATGAAAATTAGTATGGGACACTAACAAATTGGTAATCCAACAGATTAGTGAACTAATGAAGTCACTAGGAGACAGTTTTGAGTCTGTTATGTCTACTTACTTCCTTGAGTTCAAGGAAAAGATAATGGAGTGGACTAGGATTCTTGAACAACTAGTTGAAAAGTATAAAGATGAAATATTTTTTATGGCGAACACAGACTTCACTCATATCAATCCAGATGTACCAAAAAAAACCTAGTTAGCTCCAATGGATTATGAGATCAGAATTGATCAAGCTACAAGTGCAATTGAGGCATTAATAAATGAGCCCATTGATAAGAAACAACCAAGTTTTGGAACATATGAAGAGGCCAAATCAAAGATAAAACAAGGCCTAGAAATCAAAAAGACTATAAACAAAAAGGATAAAATAGTTAAAAATCTCAGGAAGATTCTATCGGTAACAAATGAGGAACCAGATCAACCAGAGTCAACAGATGCACAGGGCACCAGCGGTGAGGAACAAGAAGAAAAGAAATTAGATTCTGAAAAGACTGAAAATGATACACCTCCACCTCTTGCAAAGAAGAATAGGACAAGGAGTCAAACTATTGCAACCGATACAACACCCCTCAAGAAAGGTCAAGTAAGGACCTACATAAGGAAGTAGCCAACTAAAAGAACAAGGAAACACAACCAAAAAAGAGGAAAAGGTTGGTTTGGGCAAAGGCTGACATAGATGACACTAAAGATGATGAGCCCGATGTAGAAAAGAAGAATTTCAGAAATCAGATAGTGGATGAAGCTGCCAAATCCATTGCTACACATGGTAAAATGACTTATAAGAAGATTAGACAATGGGATATAGTAAACCCAGAGGATCAGAACAAGATACAAGAGGCAATCATAAATTCAATGATCAAGAACAAATACACACCTACAGAATTTTTCAATCAAATACCTAATGAGCTAGGTAAAAGGATATACCAACAATGGTCATATGCCCTACAAATAGAAAGAGAAGCAAAGGAAAGGGTACTTGTGAGATTGATGCCTCCTGAATCTAAAGTTGAAGAGATCAAATAAGTACTTAAAAAGCACCTATGAAAATTTGTTGCAAAGATAAGAGATTACAAAGTGCTAGAAAACAAGTTCATTGATCTGGATACTATAATTGAACATAAATGGAGACAACTTCTGGATCTACCGGTAGAGTCAACAAGTGGCGAGAATCAATCACATCTCACCAACACACCTCACAGAGAGGAGGAAACAAGAAATGAAAGTACTTGGCATATTGCTCTGGACAATACTGAAAGTGATAATGAGCCTATTAACGTAGACACAATCAGGGATGATATTATCCAATATATCACTAACTATGAATCTGACAAAGATCCACAGAAGAAAGATGATGACATATTTATCACACTTAAGGATAAAGAAAAGAAACAAAGCTTTAAGACATCAGATCTTACCTAATAATTGATGTTGCTAATGAGATAGTACAAGACACTTCATTCTTAGACTCAAAAGAACCAGACCTTGCAAAAGAGACACAAAAAGATGAGGATGTCACTACTGACAAGGCTCAAATTGACGACCAGGACAACACTAATGAAAAATTCCAAACTAAAACTCAAAGTAACATGCCTATCTTAATAAAGGAAATAAAAATACTAGAGGGAAATGATGGATCTACTAAAAAGGAAACAAGCACACCCGAGGAAAAGGGTGACAGAGAAGATAAAGAAACTATTGATACAACTGCAAAGAAAGCTGCAACCAATGATCAAAAAGATACTTCTATTGATCAGAATAAGAAGGAAACTCTAAAGGAAACAAGGACAAACCAATACAGAAAGGTGAAGAAGAAAAGAAGGATGAGCTGGAGAAGAAATTAGAAGCACATTCTGTAGAAACACCCAAAGTTAATGAAGAGACATCTTCACATAACCAATAGGTGCCACCTAAGAAGAAGACACAAGAAGCATCTTCTACAAAGCCTTCAAAAATTAATTTAGAGAGAAAAAATGAAGTAGCTATGGTAGTTCATACATCTACATCCCCTCAAATATCAAAGAAGAGGAAAGGAAAGAATAATAATCCAGTAAATCTAGATGAAATCATTTAGATTCCAGTCTGTGATCCAAGAACATTGGATCCAACTGCATTGAAAAAGTATGCTAAGCTATGTGAGAGAAAATCTATTCAAGACAAATTAAAGAGAGCAGAAAAAGAGGCCAAGGTACTAGAAGTAGCAAGAGGAATACTTCAACAAATTGTACCTAGTATAGATATTGATCAAAAAGCTCAAATGCTTGATCAACTAGTCATACTTATAGATGCAATAAAATCTCAAAATATTGATGCTAAGAAGGTTATGGAAGAGAGACTTGAACAAAAGTATGAGTTCAAGCTAGCCGAGAAAATAAGCCAGGAAGTGGCACTGAAAAAGGTAAAGCTATCTGAATTGGTAAGCACAACTGATGCAATTATATCAGAAGTTGTTACCTTAATATAGAAATTATGCACTTTAGATCAACTCACTCAAGAGTATACTGACAAGATAGAAAAAATAGATGTTGATCTTAAGTCAAGTGCACAAAGTCTCACCAACATGGAAGAAGCACTTAAATTGCACAATGAACAAATCATACAGGCTAGGAAACAGAGAGAGTATATATAGTTTGTAGAGATGAAGTACAAAGATGAGGTAAATGAGCTCCAAGTTTAGCTCTTACCGACACTTACACTCCTGCAACAACATATGACACATGCAAATACACTAATTGTCACCCCGAAAATGTCTGTCCTCGACAATATTTATGAATGCACACAAGGCTATAGCTACAACACATGGCACTAGAATAGCTGAACGAATAATGGGAGAAAATTCTTGAAGATATCAAAACAACCCATTCCAACATATTTGACACATTGTAAGTTGCACATTTTTGTCACAATTTTGGCATATTATAAGTTGTACATTTTTGTCATCAGTATCAAAGCAAGGGGGAATTTGATATGTTCATTCACCTCTGTTAAAAGGAGGAAATCATATGTATAGTAAAAGAAAGGGGAAATAATGTATATACATAGAATGAATAGTATATATATACATATACATACACTATACTAATGCATATAGATAGGGGGAGTCATATGATGACAAAGATACAGACATGGTGTACATACTAAACACTTCAGTACTATGCACATATCAGTTTTTGATACTAATGTCAAAGGGGGAGATTGAAGGAATTATATTTTTCCATTAGTATACTTATAGAAAAACATGATCTGCACCATCGATTTACACAACACTGATAGACATGGCACTACACTACCCGACGACAAGGTTACCCAGAAAATACTGTGAAGTGTTATTCGATGAAAAAAAGGAAAAGGAAACCTGACAAGTAACAACAGTGCAACCCAATGGAACAAAACAAAGAGGAACCTAACAGAAAAAGGGAACCCAATGAACAGTTCAAACAAAGAAAAACTGACAGACTTCAAGTTCAAACCAACGACCAAGAACCAACAGTCAGGTACATCGCGCAAAAAGTGGATCTGACTTTCAATGTCAGATAAATAATTGAAGTTGTATTTATAGCTTCCTGATTTACTTTTAAATCCATTATGTGCAGAGGAAGCAATGTATTTACTATTGTTTTAATTAGTTTTACTATTTGAAAACATACAAACTAAAGATCAAGGTCAAGTTGTAAACCTTAGATCTAAGAGTTAACATTGTAGTGCATGAATTCCAAGATAGGTCAAATACTTGTATAAATAGGTGCTCAATCCATTGAGAATAGTATTTTTTCAATGAATATACTAGCCATGGAGAGCAACTAGAGACCTAACAGAGAATTCATGCAGAAGGACAAAAAAAGAATCAAGTCAATTTCAAGAATAGAATAGAGGCTACCGACAAGCAAAGAAAAGATATTCATCAATCACTTAAGGTGATATTATACTTCTAAGAGCTTTAATGGATTTGTAATAAGAAATTATAGATTGTATGTAGTCAGTTCAACATTACTCATTCTAACAAGTGTAGTATACTAATGAATTCCTTTCAATAAAGGTGGGCTTAACCATCCTATTGTAAAATCTCATAACTGAGTGCACACTTAAATCAGTCTTGCTAAAGCTCTTAACATAGTAGATCTTAATAGGTCTCCAACTTAATACTCCTAATAGGGTAGATCATCAGAAGTGATCAACTTGTAAGCCTTAACCGGTTCCCTTCCATTCTGTAGATAGTGAAGTTTTGTGGGTGTCATCCCCACCGCAGTTTTTACTTCCTAACAGGATTTTTCTATGATACCATATCTTGTGTTATGTGTTTATCATTTTCATGAATGCTTCTATGAATATTGAAAACCATTAAATATTATGAATGAACAAAACATACATAAGAAAGAACAACAGTAATGGTTGGTAATGTAGTAATGTATGATTACTTATAAATCAAGAAAGGTGTTAAAAGTTTTAGAGGTACTGATTCACCCCTCCCCTCTCAGTACTACTTCCCATTAATTACAACACTTTATAGTATTCAAAAGTCTCAAACTTATTCTTATCACCGGTCATATGGTGAGTGCAACCACTATCTATGATCTAGACGTCATTTTTACTAACTTTACATATGAGTGCAATTTCTACATACCTTTCTTCATCATCATCTAAATCATCTTTTACTGCCACAAACACCATCTCGATGTGTTCCTCAGATTCAGTGTCAGTATCATCATCTTTGCATTTTTCTAGGTAATTGGCCTTCTTTCCTTTGTCCTTGTAGTCTTGGGTATCTCTTCTTTCTAATTTTTTGTAGCTTCTGTAATCACCTCTGTCAGACTTCTTTTCAAATGATCTGTCATTACTTCTTTCATATTTTCTTGAGTCAGGACATCTTGTAGCAAAGTGTCCAATCTCTTTACAATTAAAACAAACAAGTGGTAATTTACCTTTGCCTCTCTGCATTTTTATAGCCATAGGTGCTTCAATTTCATCAAGATCTTCTTCTTCACTTTCACTATCACTATCTTTTCTCATAGTCTGTTTATGACTTGATTTACTTATTCTCATAGAAGTTTTGAATGTAGAATCTATGTTTGGTAAGACACTTATCAAATTTATTCATCTCAAATGAAATCAGTCTTCCAATCAAACTATCTAGAGTAACATTTCTATTTTCTACTGCTCTCATTTCTTGAATGGAAGATACTCTAATAGCATAAGTATAGAGTAAGGTTATTATAATTTTACTTACCACTATATCTTCTTCTAGTACACCTCCAACTCCTTGGATAGCATTGAATACCTCTTTGATTCTTGTGTTGTACCGAGTGATGTTTTCACCTTCTTTCATTTTGCGATCATCAAACTTTCCTCTAAGGATTTTTTCCTTGACTCTCAAAACATTCTTGTCACCACCATGTAAAAGCATCAATTTGTCCTACATCTTCTTTGTAGTCTTGCAGATTTTGACATCTGTAAACTCAGCATCAGAGAGTGAGGGAGCAAGCTCTATCATCATGCAGTTGTGCTCATGCTTCTCTCTCATTTATTCAACTATTGGTGATCCTGTGGGCAAGACATATTTATTATATAAGTATTGAGTAACATCATTTCAAATACATGATAAGTGGAGTCTTATTCTGCTCTGCCATGAAGAAAAATTATCTTTGCTCAACTTCAACACATCTCATCTGTTCATCTTGTGATCTTTAGCTTAGGTCTTGAAACCTTCCTTCTAAGAACACATACTCTGATACCAATTGTTAGTAATAACTGAGAGGGGGTGATTTAGTGGCCTCAAAAATTAATCCTTAAATCAACCCTTAAAACTTATAACCACAAATTATGTCTCAAGTTATCTTCTATCCTACAAGATGAATGCCTTGAAATACTTATATAATTTTTATACTTGTCAAATTGCTTTGTAAATATCTCTTCTGTATGATTACCGATAAGAAATTAACTATTTACCGAAACAAAGTAAATATGCAGAGTATACCTATCAATCCAGAATGGCATATGTGAAATGTAAAATAGTAAAGTAATAAAACATAAACACATGACACATGGATTTTTAACGTGGAAACCCTATTAGGAAAAACAACTGGGACCGTTACCCCAAATTTTCACTCTTCTAAAGTGAACCCTATTAAGAGACAACCTTGTTAAAGGTTACAAACACACTGTTAGGTGTGACCTTCTTAGAGGATTTAAAACATAGTTTCTCACCTAGTATCTTGCATCGAATGCTACCATCCTTGATCAAACACTCACTTGGCCTGTCAATAGGTATCGGGCATATCCAATGCTACTTTCATGATCAACATTTTTGATACTCCTTGGGATGTATCTCAATTGTAAAAGAATTTTAAGTCTTTCTTCGTTAAGAGACTTGATGCTTCAATGATTAAACTAAAACACTAATGATCTATTCATACATACAACTCAATTGCAGATTTTCAGATTGATTGTAGGTCCATTAACTCTCTGATCAATATAAACAATTCTATACCTTTGCTCCACATTTTTCTTCTCTATGATGTTGTCTCATTGTTCGTCGGTGTCTACAAAATCTAGCTCTTTCTTTAGCTTGTTGATCAAGACTGAATGAAGACTTCTTGTCCTTCAGATTTTCTTTTACATCTTTCCTTTTCTCTTTTTCACCTCTCACAATCCCCTATTTGTAATGAATTGGGTTTGTCTCTATATAGACATGATTTCTGCTTTCTTGGCTTTCTTGATTCTTTGCGTTATCCACAATTCTCACCGATAGATTTAAAGCAAACTCCAATTTTATCTCAAAGAGATCTTCTTGCCAACTGGACGAATAAGCTTTAAGTCAATTACTTATATCCCACTTTATCTAGATGATTAAAGAAATGACAAGTATCCGTTAATAATATCTTTAGCTTCTTGAAATCTAAGCATTTTCTCATTTTCTGAACTCTCCATTCTGTCGGTCAACACTTCAGTTAGTCATCAATGAAAACTAACTATTTTGTTGGTGTGAATTTAGTTTTCATTAGAATCTCTGTCCTTGTCTTTCCCGTTAGGCCCAACTAAAATTATTTCTGTTGGGTTACTCTATGTTTTGCTCATCGGGCAACACTGTAACTCTGCACGTCGGTAATGCTATGCATTTTCTTGTCAGGTAACACTATGACTTTTCTCTTTTACTCTGACCGTCAGTGTATACAGTCACTTAGTGAATACTTGACTTATATGCATTACTGATAGCATAGTCTTTTATTCATTGGTTCTTTGAAGTCTTTGGCAGTATTTCCATGACCATACAGATTATATTTAGTTGACATCAATGAAAATACAATACATTAATTGATTTAATGTCTTGCATGATCATCAACTTAACATCTTCAAACATTCACTCAGTTACATGTCATCAATTATTTTCAAAGGAAATACCACACTATATAGATCTTTTGCTGAGGAGATGAGAAAGGAGTTTGAAATGACCATGATAGGAGAGATAAAATTATTTCTTGGACTACAAATTCAACAAGTCAAGGATGTGATCTATATAACACAATCAAAGAACATCAAGGAGATCCTAAAGACACTTGGTATGGAAGATTCAAGACCGGCTCGAACACTGATGGTTACTTGTTAGAAACTATCAAAGAAAGATGAGTCAAAGGAAGTGAATGAGAAACTCTATTGATCAATGATTGGTAAGTTAAAATATAGTGTACATAGAAGACCTAATATTTCTCATGCAGTTCATATTCTTGCAATATTTTCTGCCAATCTAAAGGAATCACATATGTCTGCAGTCAAAAGAATATGTAGATATCTGAAAGGTACTGAAGACTTCAGTCTACAATACAAGAAAGGAGGAGATTTGGATTTGAAGGTTTATAGTGATGTCAATTAGGCTTGAAACATTGATGATAAGAAAATTACAATTGGAGGAGATTTATTTTTAAGAGAAATATTAGTGACATGGTTGAGTAAAAAATAGATTTGTATATCACAATCTACTGTCGAGGCTGAATATGTTGTTGTAGTTATGAATTGTGAAAACATTGTATGGATCAAATGACTACTTTAAGGTATGAAAGAGGATATTACCGATCCCGTTATTATTTTTGACATGATAATACCAGGGTTATCAAAATATTAAATAATCAAGTGATGCATTCAAAGAACAAGCACATTTCTATCAAGTACTAGTACTTGAGAGAAAAATTTCAAGACAAACATGTGATATTTGAGTATGTAAATTTAAAGGAGTAGTTAGAAGATATATTCACAAAGCCATTATTGAAGTATGCTTTTGAGTATCTCAGGGGTAAATTAGGTGTCCTACTCCTCTCCAACATTCACTAGAGAAAGATGCATGCTAAATCATTTCTAGGATTCATTAGAATTTATATTTTGTGAGTTGATGCTAGTGTTCCCATTTTAGGTGGTTGCTAGAGCTATGAAAAATAATTATGTATGAAATGAGATATCAATACATGCTAGGTGTGATCCAATCCCTAAACAAATTTTTTTAGGAGTATGTATCTTTGGCATTGTTGTCAAAGAGGGAGAATGAGTGATTGATGATTAAAGGGAAAATAAGTGTTAGAGGGAGATTGATTGATGTATACAAGAGAACAAAGAGAATGAGAAATGTAGAATACTGATGGGCACACTAAGGAATAACAAGAACAAGAAACTAAGAGGGAGAAAAGATAGACTAAAGATATTAGAGTATGTCATCATCAATTGATAGTGTTGCCATCAATTCCAAAGAGGGAGATTGTTACTCAAGTTATGGTGATGATTATGATGAAAGAGATACGACATATATATAATTGTAGAAAGGATTAGATCAGTTGTTATTTTTTATTATGTCAAGCAATTGATTTCTGGTTCATATTGAGATGCTATATCATTCAAAGTATTATTTAATTGGGTAGTTAATACATATCTATGTGTAAGAAAATACACCTTCATGAAATTAAGATTAAGAGCAACAATTCTATGGAAAGATAAAACAAATTAATCTAAGAATTGAAGCTAAAATCTATATCATCTCATGGTTCTCTATCCAAGCTTTGTTAAGAGATCTCTCAGGCTTAATTTCTCTCAAGGACAATCCTAGAACGAGATATGAATGGTGAAAAAATGCTCAAATCTAGATAGAATGCTCAAAATGCTCCAAGATATGTTAGAAAACAACAAATGCTCCTAAACATGATATGTTAAAATGCTATGCAAATGCTGAAATTCTCTCAAAAGAAGCTCTCCAATGGTATCAAATGCTCTCAATATGCCTATAGTAAGGATGCCTTTGCTCTTGAAATTCTTGGATCCCAAACACAAAGGAAATGGCTTTTATTTATAGCATTTTCCCAAGGGTAGGGGGTAGAGTGAGTTGATCATGATCAAAGTTTGGTTAAGTCAAAAGCTATGAGGTGCTCTCAAATGGAGGGAAAGTTGGTTGGTTGTCTCAAAGATATTAGGAATTAAATAGCTCCATCATTTAATTAAATTAGCCATGGAAGGGTGATTGGGTTGGATTTAATCTTTTTGATTTGAACTATACAATTGAAAAATCAATTGCATAATTTGATTAATCGCTTTAGGATTGAATTTAATTATTTGATTTCATGATTATTTGATCTTTTAATTTGATTTTAATTTTGTCCATTTGATTTGATCTATTTGATTTGTATTGAGATGATTTTAAGGCATTTGGCTGAGATTTATAGTTTCGAATGCTTGAGATACACCTGGTCAATTTTAGGTGTCTACAAATGCCTCTCTTTGAATTGATGTGTCAAGCGCATTGATTCAAAGAAAGCTTGATTGTCCTGATCGTTGATTTGATGCTAATGGGTTGATTAAATGATATAAAAATCTGATATGAAAACCCTGATATGAAACGCTGATATGAAATACTGATATGAAACCCTGATATGAAACTTTGATATGAAAAATCTGATATGAAACCCTGATATGAAACCTCTAATATGAAAGCTCTGATATGAAAACTTTGATTGATAAAATTTTAAATTTTAATGCCTCTGATTTGATACAAGATATGATGCAGAAATCCTAGTTTTATATGATGATGCCCCCTTAGAAATGAAATCATATTGATCGTATGTAAAAGGTTTTTTGATGAACAATGTTGATAGAAGAGATCCAAGATGATTGCATTTCTGATATTAATGATTTTTGCAAGATGTTGAACAAATGCCCTAGTGTGAAAAATAGGAAAATTAGGTTTGAATGGGTCAAAAATCTCATAAAATAGGTTAAAATAGCTTAAATAGGTGGAAAAACCCAAATTTACTATTCATTTTCACTTTTTACTATTGAGATTTTTCTCTGAGCCTCTGATGATTGATAGCGATGGTAGTCCCCATTCAAGAGCACAGGTTCAAGCAAGCACACAGATATCAGAGACCTCCTGACTATGGCCCTTTGATGAGTGGTTTGAACTCTCTTAGTGCATTTATTGCTCTTACAATAGCAATTAATACATATTTTTATTGCTTTCTAGGAAAATATTAGCAAAATGCCGCGTAGGATAGGTAAAATGTCATGTAGGGCAGAGAAAAGCCGCGTACACGCTGTGAAAATCCATGTAGGTGCAATCCTTAGCCATGTAGGAGCTAGGGTAGAATTGTCACCTAAAAAGTAATGTTTCACCTAGAAAAACCCTAGTTTTTAAACGCCACATATGAGGTGTGAAAAGCCGCATAGGCATGTAAAAGACTGCCTAATTGTTTAAGCACCACCTCTGAGTGGTAAAGAGCCACTTTTAAAGTTTTAAAAGACGCGAGGATTAAAAATCCACATACATTAAGTTAAGTGCCACCTACCATAAAATTGGAAATTGATATAGGAAAAAAGATGAACTAGGTGTGATTGATCGTCTAGATGACCCAATTAGAATCCAGGCTAGAAAATGTTTGTCTAGAATGTCACATAGTGTTTAGGATATTAGAAAATTCATAATGATGAATGTTTGATAGGTCAATTAGATATGATTAAAATGATTACGAATTGTCCTTGTGCCTCACGATATAGAGGTTAGGAGAAATAAGTTGATACGCTCAAGTTAGAGCAAAGATAGATTTAATTTTTTATGATTGACTTAGAATGGTTCACCAAGAGAAAAACTAACATGATGCACTTTGTTTAAAAATGTAGGAACATTACCACAAGTTGAGGGTACGAGGTGTAGCGTTATGGATTTTTGATTTAGTAGATGACCTTACACCTCCTGAGCGGCGTATGATTGAGATATGTGGACTTAATTTCCTTTTAGATCTCCCTCAAATTCAGTTGAGTTAAGGTTTGTTGACAACTATGGTAGAGTGATGGCACTCCGACCATAATACATTTCATTTACCTCTTGGTGAGATGACTATTATGCTAGAGGATGTATATAGATTATTGAGGATCCTGACTCATGGAGAGTGGGTGTATTAGGATTCAGTGTATGATAGTAGTGTATGCAGACGGGTGTTTGGAGATAACACCATTGATGATGATTGCATTACTTGGGCATAGTTTGCCTCATTTCCAACTTTACCAGTGTTATTAGGAGCTATGATGGGGGGATTACTTTTGCCAGATAGGAGAGGTTGTGGTTTCGCGGTCGAATGGGGTCAAATTTTAGAGGACCTGATTGCACATCCAAGGAGATTAGATTGGGGTTCTTGTGTTTTGGCTCAGTTGTATCATGATCTTTACGAGATTGTATATCGACACAGTGAAGCTATTTCTGTAGGTGTGGTATTATTACAGCTATGGACTTGGGAGCATTTTCCTATTACGAGGCCAGTTTCAGCTCGATTATGGGCTTGTGGTTATCCATATGCTTTTCTATATGATGACATGGTTGTCCAGCATCATCTGGGAAAGGTCAATTTTTGGAGATGTACTATTGATGATATTGATCATGTAGTATGGAGACCATATCTACAGTGTGAGAGGTGGCATGAGGATGATGACGAGTTACCATATATGTTTTCACCTTGATGGATGATAGGTCAATCACCATTAGTGATTGAGAGATTTTGTTGTGGGAGAGTACTCTATTAGTTTGGTCATATGCAGGATATACCACAAGGTATGGAACTTTATGCTAGGGTACAGGCTGAGAGATCAATGTGTGGAGCATAGGTTGACTATCGATCAACTTGTTTATAGATAGATTAGCTCGGGTATGGGGTATGGGATATGATGACATAGGTTGTAGATGCAGGGATGTTGACTGAGTATCATGAGTGGTTCTTGCGACATCAGTTCATTCATTTTATTGATCCAGTAGAGCTCATTCCTGATGTTGATGAGCTCTCAGATGATGATGGAGATGATGGTGATGATGGGGATGATGGTGAAAGACCACGTAGGCGTAGAGTTTAGAGGGTACCTAGGGCACCTTAGGTACAAAGAGAAGCTAGACCTTGAATGAGAGGTGGACATGTGAGAGGCCGAGGTGGTAGATTCAAGTAGCCTAGGAAGAGACAAGCACAAGCACAGGTAGCTTCAGATTAGGTTCCTTTGAGATTTGATGCATATTGGGCTAGACATAGACATAGATGTGTCTAGGTGGCCAGAGAGGTTCCAGTTTAGGGACAGAGACCACAAGTGGATCCACAGGTCAGTACAACACAGGTGATACCTTAGGCACCCTTAGCATCTCAGGCACCACAGGCTCCTATAGAATCACAGGAACCTCCAGTTCCTCCCGTTATAGATGATATAGTGCAGGATGTTTAGGGTTTACATGCAAGGATGACTGTAGTGATAGGTAGATTGGATTATGTTACGACTATGCTGCAACAGTTTTTGGCTACTCTGGCTCAGCTACCTACTAGTGTGGACATGAGTCAGGCACATCCTAGTGCACAGGATAGAGCAGGTGATAGGGATCCCAATGGTGCAGGGGGTTCAGACACATGTTTATCTAGAGATGGATCAGGTGCCCCTACTAGATCATGAGACAGATTTGGACCCATGATATCTCGATATAGCATTGATGATGTATCATATGTATTTTTTTGTCAAGACTTTGATATATGGAACATTGTATTGATGTACCTTTGATGTATTGATTTATGTTATAGACATTGATGATGGACATTTATCTATGATGATCTTTGATTCCCCCTTTGATGATGTTATGAGATTTCCTTGTATGCATATCTACATGTTTCTATGATGCATTTATTTCTATTGTGCTATGGATGCAAATGTCTTAGAGTAGGACATAGATAAATGGATGCAAATGATGTTAATGAAATTTATCTCTATATGCTTTTCTGATTTTACCATGTATGGATTATGCAATGCAATACTTAGTGCTATGATAAGTGAAATGCAACTATCTTTTTGGTTTTTGGATGTATGCAATTTTAACTTTATGAGATGCAATTCTAAATGATGATATGGAAAAATGAATAATGATTAATGTTTCTCTTTCTTGTTTTCTCTTGACATGAATATATAATGAATAATGACTAACGATGATGAATGCAAAGGAAAATCTCATTTCAAATGACTTGAAACCATTAAATTGATGAAGTGTTGTCAACATTTATCCCCCCCTTGAACTTGGAAAATTGCTAGAAAGATAAGCCATTTGAGAACTAAGCTTTGGAGAACACATTTAAGCTAAAAAAGAAACATGCAACTAATCTAACATGAAAAATCAAATTAATCTAGCATGCAAAATGCAATTAATCTAACATGCAAAAAAAAGCAATTGCAACTAATTGTCATTGAGGTTTGTGAAAGAGATGCAAACTGAGATATATTTTCATCATAGAGTGTTGTGGAACTAGGAGTCAATAAAATCCTTACTGGTGCCACTGCGACCATAAGAACATGAATATGAATTTCCCTTGTATGGTAACCCTACCTACGAAACCAAGTACAACCCTCAGTAGTTGAATGACCAACTATGGGAGTATGAATACCGGCTTAATCAGATTCAATGTTGCAAGTGGATGTTGGTATTAAGATATGGAAAATCTAAATAACCAAGGTATCCTTTTATGTAAACAAACAATGGTTAACCCTATGTCCCATATGAATGTCCTCTATGGTTCTTTGATGACCATGTCCTTAGAATAATCCACACAAGTTAAAGAATCTCCCTGAAAACAGTCACTTAGAAACTTAAGAAAACATCATGTCTCTTATCATTGCCAATCTAGTCAAAACATCATTGATTAACTAAAAATAACATGAATTGAGAAATTCAACGAAAAACTCATCAAAAATTCCAAGTGTTTATGAAATGTATCAAGATTTTCAAATAAGAATTCTAGACAATCTAAACATTTAGGGTGTGTCAATTTTTAATCTTGATAAAAAAAGGCAATGAGACTCAAGGATCATATTATGCGATCAAACTATTTAGGGTTGAACAATGATATTCATCAGAGGTTCCAAAATGTCTCTCCTGGATCTGAAAATTTGCTTCTGATGTGTGGCCAACATGTTGCACTATTGAATCCGATTGGTACCAAAATCTATGATGTGTGCCCCCAAGTGATAAATGTGATTAATTGTGGAACTTAGGGCAACTAAACCTAAAATGTGACAAAATGCATCTCTAAGACTTTATTAGGACAATGCACAAATGACGAATGCAATGAGGATATGGACAAGTGAGATGAGGAAACCACAACATGTACAAATGTAACTAAGAAACACCTAAGGGAAAAAAGGCACCTGTTTCCAAGTTTTCACCTCTTGGGATTATTGTTCTTTTTCTCTTTTTTTTTTTTGCTACCAAGGTGTTTATTGCTAGGTTTTCACTAAGGCACTTTTTTCTCTTTTTTCAAATGTTTTTGGATTTTTGAATTTTCTAATTTTTTTTTGGTCTTTTTGATCTTTTCTCCTTTTTTTAGTATTTTTGAATTTTCCCATGTACAAGGGTGATGCTTGAATCATTTGATACTCTCAACTTATACTCTTTATTCTAATACTCTTTCATCTGAATCAGGTGTGGAACCTCTTAAGATGAATGCTATTGATATCTTCTAGCAATTCATCACCATCACAATCAGCCAATTTGTAGGTCCTCATTCCAAATGAAGAAACAATGACAAAAGGACCAAGCCAATTTTCTTCCCACTTTCCTTTCTTTTCTCTATCAGCCTAATTTTTTGGATTTTCTCTCAATACTAGATCTCCTATTTGAAAGTTTCTTGGCTTGATATGTTTGTTATAGTTTCTGGAAATTTGATTCTGATATACTTTCAAATGATCATAGGCTTGAGTCTGATGTTCCTCCAACAATTCCAATTGTTGAAGATGGGAAACTCTATAATCCTCATCCATTATTAATCCATGCAATGAAACTCTGAGGGATGGTATTTCAACTTCTAAAGGAAGAATAGATTTGGCCCCATAAACCAAAGAAAAAGGTGTAGCTCATGTTGGGGTTCGAATACTAGTCCTATAGGCCCATAATGCTGGATTGATTTGAAGGTGCCAATCCTTTCCTAATTTTCCAATGGATCTCTTAAGGATTTTAAGGATGTTCTTGTTGGTAGCTTCTGCTTGTCCATTACCT
>MU223975.1:485202-509956 GCA_018584345.1 Thuja plicata | reverse complement strand
TGGGTTGGATTTAATCTTTTTGATTTGAACTATACAATTGAAAAATCAATTGCATAATTTGATTAATCCTTTTAGGCTTGAATTTAATTATTTGATTTCATGATTATTTGATCTTTTAATTTGATTTTCTTTTTTTCCATTTGATTTGATCTATTTTATTTGTATTGAGATGATTTTAAGGCATTTGGCTGCGATTTATAGTTTGGAATGCTTGAGATACACCTGGTCAATTTTAGGTGTCTATAATATCAGACAATGATAAGATTATATTGGTATAGTTGTTTTCTACTTCACATTTGATATTATCAAGTCAGTAAAGTAGATTGGTCAAGTCAGTAAAGGAAATAGTTAAGCTACTAAGAAGGATGAATTCTGTCGGTAAAGGGAAGTGCTTGTTGGTAAGAGACACCAAGAGCAAGTCAAGACACCGAGTACATGAAAGCTAGTTACCGAACATAGAACAAGCATAAAAATGAAATTTAATGAAGAACCATAGTGATATGGAAGATTTCAATGATCAAGAAGAGTTAGTTACAGAGATCTACAATCAGGAAAATTAAAGGTGATTATCTATGGTAAAGATTAAGCGGGAAAAGTCATGGTACCACTTCCAGGAAAAGTTCAAGTTTTGAGATGATGCTAACGTGGTTCACCGAGTATCAAACTCATTGAATCAGTTCATAAAGTTGATCTAATAGCTAAGAATAAATCAAGGAAAACCTAATCAAGGAGAATAAGGGGCAAAAACAAAGTCTATATAAAGGATGAATTTGGATAATAGCAACACTAGAAGATTCAAGTGTGGATTTTCTACCGAGTAAAGCAATGAAGGAAGGAAAAGGTGGAAATTTGAGTCTAGAGAAGATACTGATGAAGTGTTGATGCCATTAGTCAAAGAGTGCATAAGGGATCTGGTCAAGCAAGTGGTAGTTTCAGTATTATAGATCAAAATATATAATGTTTCATAATTAAACTTTGTAGGAGAGAAATCCCTTAACCAAGTGGACTTAATAGTCTTTTATAAATCCTTTTAGAATGTGAAATTCTAAAGAGTGTTCAAAGCCCTTTAACCAGGCCACTCCTAGCATGGTGAAGATCCTAATAGATGTTAGGAAAATCCCCTAACATAGTCACATTTGACAATGTGCATTGTAATATTTAATAGGATTGGCTCTTAACCAAGTGTACTTTAGAAGAATAGTTTTATTTATGGGTGACAATTCCCAAGGTGGTTTTTACCAAATTGGGTTTCATCATTAAAAACTCGTGTCATATGTGTTGAATTTTTATTGTGCATGACATCTACTAATTACTTAGGTTTTTAGTTGATATATTGAACTATTGTTTATTCATTTAATATTCAGTTTTGTTTTACCGAGTTGAATAAGAGTTTAAGTTTTAAGGTTTAAAGAATCATTGTTTTTTTATTCACCCCCCCTCCTCAATAAACCAAGAATATAAAGGTGTCATCAAACTTGAAGGGGAAAATACTTAGCCTCAATTATAATCCTTGAGAAAAATGGATATAATGTGTATTTACATTATCCATGCAAAATGTGGAAGGCATATCATGTGCATAATTGAGTTATCCAAGGAAGAAGACTATAGATGAATGATTCATCTCAATCCACAAGAAAAATGTAAATTAGGTAAGTCTGACACCAAAAATTAATTGTGTAAATTATTTTTCACTACCTTGATGTAGGATGATGGACTCCCTCAAATGAATAATTCATCAACAAATAGAACCAAAAATGTGAGTGTTATCCTCAAGTGAAGAATGAATACATTCAAATCAAAATAATATTGAGTAAAATATAAGTTTATATGGAAGGAGTCCATCTTAGAATGCCAGGATGTTGTTTGACAACACAAAGTAACCTAATAAAGTCAAATATAAATGAAGGATCATAAAAAATCAGGTGACTAAGTTCCATATATTTCATCCTTAATGTAACTACGAAGAAATTAATTCTACATCAATATTTTTAATGAAATTTTTAATGATATTCTATAGCTATCTGAGGGAAAACTCAAAAATAATTTATCTAAGTAAAATATACAAAATTATCAGAGATATTAATCCTAGGAACCTGGGAGAATAATTTTTTCTATTAAGAATGCCTTATGGCTAGCAACTATTCATTTGCGTACAGTTTTTTTCATTAGGTCCAATTGCATAAAAGTATTCCTTTCCTTAAGAAAATAGAATAAATCCCATCTCTGATTCCTCTATATGAAATTGAACTCTTCCTATATTATAGAATTCAACTTATGAATGCTTGAAGGTTCACAAAAAGAATGTAGATCGAAGGTTGATGCAACAACGAGACATAAAGATTTATGAAATTATGACCTTATTATTATTATGTTTTATGAATCACCATCATAATCCATTTTTGACTCAAATATTTTTTGAACTCAAAGATGTGTTTTGGCTAGAGAATATGGAGGATAATTATAAGGATTTGAATGATGACTAGGAGAGGAATATGAATCCTCATCATCACTATCAACATATGAGGTCGAGGAAGATGAATCATCATCAAGATGTGTAGGATTAAGATACTTTGAGGTATTATCATTATAATTTATTGTCTCAAATATGGTGTTGGATGGAGAAGTGGTAGGAAAGGAGATTAAATGGTTCACTTTGAAATGAAGATTCATCTCAAAAAATATAATGAGTAGTAGGATGAAGAATAATTTAAATATTAACAAAAATATGCCAAGCTACCTCTCTTTAGGGAGAGAAATAGGGTGCTTATCATGCAATGAATCATTCCTAAGTGAGAAGCTATCTCAAGATGATAGAAAATCTCTTGCCTCTATTTCCTCCAACCTCTTATTACTTCATTACAATCTATACATTTGATGTCACATATGAGTATCTTAAAAAAATATCTTTTAGGAGTGATTGTATCTTACATTTAAACCTCTATGCAACCTTTATTTTCCTCGTATACACCTTTTTCATTAAATATTAAATTTATACTCAAATTTAGATACTTATAAACTTGCATAAAGTCTAATGGTATCATCCCTACACTCTATAAAAGAATACAATGTATGATATAGGAAACATTATTATCTCCAAAAATAGTGATGTATCTTGCTTCAATAATTATCATGCATAGTTTGAAAAATCATTTTAGCATAGCATCGAGAGACAAAAGTAGGCACTAATGAAAATGGTTCTATTAATGTTACCACATCAAATTTGTTTGAATCTTCCTTTCTCAATGCTACTCAAATTATTTATACCTAAAAATAGCTAAATAAAATAGTTTGCAAATTCTAATGACAAACTCCATATTTAACGTAGTAGATTTTAATTACTGTAAGATACATGATACAACTGCTTTCTAGTTGGGATGTCTATCTTTCTAAACACCTTCTCTTGTTGAGAGAATGCCAGTACCAGAAATTATAATTTAATTTTTTACTATTAGACCAAGAAAATGACATCTAAGATGTCATGATTTAATTTATGAGTATTAGATGAAGTAAACAACATCTAAAATACTTTAATTACAGTCTTTTGCAATTAATAATTACCAAAAATTTCTTTAGAGAAAAATTTATCTCACAACCGATCTGGAAGATCCTGACTGGACATAAAACTAAGGATCCCCAATATTTGGAACCAGTCTCTAACAAAAAATGGAATAGTAATGGTGATTTTCACGAGAAAAAATAGAATGCAATAGAACAAGGTCTAGAGAATAATGTTTGCATGATCTACATGGCTATAGAAGGGTTTCAAACACAAAACTCCATGGGAATCTGCAATATTGAATTTAATGCATCCAACATTCCAAAAAAATTTCAATGCACCAAATTCCACACTCTCATGTTACTATTGATTTATTCTACTCTATCAACCATTCTAGGGTCATTAACACTTTCATACCAAATGAAAGATTACACACTAGATTGCCTATAGATGAAACAAAATAAAGACATTATTTTTTATTAGAGGAAAACTAGTTTTACAGGGACCAGAAACCCAAGTTATAATATAACTAGATAGGACCAAAACATAAAATGTCAAAAAAGAGGAATAAAAGAACACATAAATAAACTACAAAACCTGAGCTAGTTCTTCATTTTTTTCAGATGATATTAGCATTGATATCCTTAAGCTAGTTAAAAATATTGTCCAAAGGGTTAGCACCTTTAATTTTTCAGCTTAATCTCGTGACAGGACCCAACATATACGAGTGGGTCTCTAAATCTATGTGCACCTCATGCTCCTTGTCCTTTGATTTTTTATTGTTCTTCATCCTTCTATTCCATGTATCACACATAATGATTCTAGAATTGGTGGCTAAATAATTACCCTTTGAAAGATAATGAATATCATCAACCTGCTTATTGATATTTCACAAGCCCTCACTAGTTTAATGCAAAGTAATTTTACTCACATTCAGAATCTTAGTAAGTATTTTCTGAATGGCATCAAATTTTTTTCTCCAAACTGGGTACTTCCGCCTCATGATCTTTCTTAAGATCATTAATACTCTTTGCTAAAGAACGAGTGCTGGAAATGATATTTAAAAACTTGAAAGTAGAAAAGGAACTATCCTTCAAAGCATAAATCTCAGAAAAAATCAACTCTAGAAGAGTGATAGAGATGCTCCAAGGTGTGCTTGCACAATCACTTATCTAGGACTTTACTTGTCCTAGCCTTCCCTAGATCATAAGCTTACTTCTATAACCTTAATATTATTTTCTCTTGTAGCCTAATACTATCCTAACTCAACTCCAGGAGTTATTCCCTTTGTGCTTCACCTTGAGGGATCACTAACATTATGGGTACTTCAACTCTTCACTCTTTCTTGGATAACTCCAAGTTGAAAATCTTCACAAAATCTTCAAAAGTACTACATGGGTATATCCATCATTCAAACAACCATTTGACATCCATCTGACTCCATTGGAATGGAACTTCAAGACTTAATCAATTGAGTTAAATACTTACAATCATTTTGGCCTAATAGGCCTAATTGGTCTACTAGCCCTAAACAAGGTGTTTTTTAACTTCCAAAAAATATGAAGGACCTCAAAAAAAAACTTCACATTCAGATACCTTTTATCAAAAAATTTAATATTTTATAGGTCTTTAGTACCTAAGTTTTCCATATAGTAGAATCTTGAAATGTAGGACAAATAGGGCTAATTGGGCTAGAATTATGCAGTCCACTGATTTATTCCTAGAAAAACTACCTAGATGGATGGGAAAATTCCTAATCTCACTTGTAGGTGTATATATGACTACTAGCTCTCTAAAACAATACTTGGTTCAAAGTACTCACTCATTCCCCTGCAATTGTGCATCTAATGCACTCTGTCAAACCACTAACTAGGCACTCAATGCTCGCCTAGAGTGTGACCTTAAAAAATAAAAAATTGACTCTTCTAACCTTGTACCTGCATATTTAAAATTTAAAAAGGCTCCCCTACCATATTAATCCACACCCAGATGGTTTCCATGGTTGGATTCTATGGGGGAGCCATAGAACTAAAAACCACACTATCTACTCCAACAACTATACAGTTTACAAAAAAATTTACTAAAGCTAAACAAATGAAATAAAAAACAATACCCTAATGTATAGAAAGTACTTATAATTGTTAATACCATGTGAGAAAACACACTAATTATTTCAATTAAATCCATACTATAACTCATAAACACAATGCAACTCGACTGTCACTCAAAAAACCAGAACTCAGAGCTTTCATTCACTTTCAAAAATTATATTCCTTCACCCCACACCTTGGGAAATGGGAACCTTTTTGGATTAATATTCTATGCACATTATTATATTCCATTAAGGTAACTACCCATAATTTTTCCTCGAAAGGAATCAAATTTTACCTTTGTTGTCATGTAACATTAAAAGTTGCTAAAATGTTGTCAAGCAACATTATGACAACATTACATCTTTTTTTCATAATTGTTTCTGAGGGTATTTCTTCAACCTAGAATGGTGTAGAAATATTCTAGGAACCATTTTAGACACTATTCCACTCTTTCCTAAGCCTTAAAGGCTTTTAGACATATTTACACCAATTTTTCCACCTTAGGCCTAATCTAGCACTAACAACTAGAAAGCAATAAATTTCTAGGTTGGATTGAGCCTAGTCTAATCCACCTTGGAACACACTTGCAAGACCTTCTAAGGTAAAATTAAAACCTACTAGCTTGGCTAGGGTCAGTACAAGCCAAAATAGTAACAAGACGTAGGGATTTGCCTAGGTGCTCCTGCACCATCCTCCCCAAATGAAAAGATTTCAATCCACCCTTGGATTGAGTAAGTTGGAATCCACTCCCAACTTCTTGAATTCAGTCTCCTTGAAACAAGTTTCCTCTGCATATTTTCCATACCATTTAACCAAGTAATCATAATAGGTTCTCTGTCTGGTCTTCTTGTAGGCCCTGGAATCAAGTATCTTCTATTCCTTCTTAGGTGGAGTAGGGGTAAAGTTCAAGTATTCTACCTCCTTCATGACCTCTTTAAGGCTCTGGTCTAGATCTAGTTTTGGTCCTTTGTAAAAGATAAAATATTCCACATTGACCACAAAAGATAAACCACTATCTTCTCATAGCTCCACTTTATATACATTAGTGCCATATTTGGACAGAATGGTACATGGGCCAATTATTCTCTTTTGTATCTTATGAGGAACTCCTTTCTAAAATATTACCTTCTTTAGATGAACCATTACTAGATGCCCTACTTGGAATTGGACATCCCTTTTTCTTTCATCCACTATGCTCTTTATCTTATCTATATTTTCAGCCAATATCTTTCTTACTATCTCATACACTTCTTACATATAATGTGCAAAATCTTCTGCATAGCCACTACCCTTGGCTCCATCCTTCAATTCTCTGAGTTCAAATACTCCCCTTGGGTGTATTCCATAAACTATTTTAAAGGGGATTTTCCCTGTGGTTCTGTTGATAGTGTCATTATAGGCATACTTTTCCTATCCAATAAGTTGCTCCCAAGCTTTACCATACTCCTTAGTTAATAACCTTAGGAGGTTACCTAGACTCCTATTTACCACCTTAGTTTGACCATCAGTCATAGGGTGATATGCAAACCCTCAAGACAAATTGGTTCCTATCTTTTTCCATAGTGTTGGTAAATAGATTGTTCTTTTATGCTTTAACTCTAGAATACCCAAATATTTAAGAACAATTGAATACAACAGTTGGGAAATTGTGATTAAACAACTAATTTCCCTCTAAATTTAAAGGTACAGCTCCCTTAAGTAAATGATCTTCAATGAATATTAATTCTTCCTATTCTAATAGGGGTAAGTTCTTGACCCGAGAACAAAAGAGGTAAACTAAGAGCTAAACCTAGACAAGAAATAGCTTAGGCAGAATAAATTCAACTCTAACTTTAGCCAATTTCAAGACTTCATCAATTATATGACTCCTTAAAATTGGTAATGCAATAACCGATAATTAAAATGTAAAAGTAAGACTCAAAGATCTAATGATATAGTGATAATTAATCAATCTATTTCACATGGACATCTCCCAAACTTAGAATAACATCATAATTCCCCCTTATTAACTGTATCAAATCATAATACAGAATTCTTGTTCGACCACAAACTATAAATCTAATTCCAAAGAAACATTCAAATTTAATAGATAGATAAATGCAATGTTGTGGAACAGTTAAAGAAATGGAATTCAGATATATGAATTTGACTCTACGAATTTGACTAAGAAAAATGCTATCTATTACACAAAAATTTAGCCAACCTCTTCATTGATTTGGAAAATAGTACATATAGGGTTCCATAGTTGGACTATTACAAAAGGGTAACTGAAACGGTTCCACTTCTCCAATTTGAAATGATAAACAAAAGTTTATCTATTACAATAGGGAATCTATCTACACTTCGGTTTACTTCCCCTTGTCTAATTTAGCCCTATAGGTGGTGATAGCTATAGTTATTTGGATGAGCTCTTCCTGCCTATTGATATGGACATTAGTATATCTGATGAGCCACCTAGAATTTTCTTTGGCCAGGTTCTTGATTGCATTTGTCTGATCCTTTAGCTCTTCCATGGCTTTAAAAATGCATCCGCTCAACTGTTGGAGTTCTGGCACCTTGTCCAAATGGGTGGAAGACTAATCTGCTAGCTTATGCACATAATTAGAAAATGATTTATGCATACTAGCCAATACGATCATTTCTTTTCCTTGACCACTTGTCTGTGATTCCACGTGCAAACCTTGAAGGAGTTTAAAATCTTTGCTCTGCTCGTCCTTGATCTTGACATCTGTTTGCTGCAACCTTGTTTCAACTTGGATGATCATCTTGATCTTAAATTCCAAGCTTTAAAGCTATTTGATCAAAGGTTCATCTCCTTTCTATGATATCTTGGCCTTTAGTTCCTCCTTGGTCTTCATTTTAACCACCATGTGAAACAATACTATGCATTCTTGACATCTCACTCTCTCTGATGCAAGAGTCTACAGATTCTTGTCAATATTATTCCTCTCTATTTCTAGCCTTAGGAGAGCATTACCCAGTTCCTCAATAATTACCAGTCCCTCAGATTTGGGCCTCTCGATCCATCTCTTTTCAAATCTGCCTGAAGTTTTTGTCCTCTTACAACTTCGCTAGGATGGCTTGGTTCTTCACAACACTGGGATCAAAATTAGTAACGGTACCAAGAACACTCGCTATCAAAGTGATGAGCTATCTGATGAAATTAGTTAGCTTAGCTACCTCTACTTTAAGTTGAACTTTAGCAGTCTTGAGCTCTTCAAGCTCTTCTTCTTTTACCACATTGGTGGATTTCCACCAATGTACCTTGGTGTCATGTTGAGAAAGCCCCATGTCAAACGACTGCAACTGAAAATTGGAGGTAGTCATATCTTTGATTCTACCCTCCTTTGTAGGCTTGACCACCTCCATAGTGAAATGCCCTATTTGAGGATCTCGACCCAGTGTAGACATTTTTTTCACCTTCTATAGTTTACCCACTATGGTATTGGGTTGCAAGGCCCGTGAGAGAGTATCTTTTCTAGAAGTCCCTTCTGCTACTCTCTTTCATTTACATTCTAGAGTATGTTCTATCCAAGATTGAGCACTGGTAACTATGGAAGCAGAAACTAGATCTTCTATGAATAGCTTCTTGATGAACAGAGGAGTACCTTTCAGCCTGGAAGAAAATGGATTCACTGATGTAGGAGAGGAGGAAACTAATCTAATGACTTGAGTAGATTCTTATTGCTTCTCAACTCTCTCATCTGATTCTATGGCTAAGGTATTGGAGGTATCTTCACCCACCTCTACTACAAGAGGGGATCCTCATCTTGGAGAATCTTGGGTTGAAGTGTCAACTTGTGTATCTACAACACTAGCTTTAACTAATTGCTAAGGTCCTGCACCTTTAGTGGACTCTTCTGTAGGCTTGTCCAGGTCTATAGAAATTGCTTCTTCTATTGACCCGATGTCTAGAAGCGGGCCCTCTCCACATGTCTTTTTTGGTTGGATCTCTTTCTCAGGAGGATCATCACCTCTACCGGCTGGTTGAGATGAACCTTTGGCCATAGTTGGAATTGTTACAAGTAAGAAGTTGTTGCAATGCTTGTAGTGTATTTTGCTGGGGTTTGCTGAGAAGGAGGCTTCCTTTCTAACCTCTTCCTTCTGCCTGCATTCCATTCAACCCACTGCTTTGTTCTTTTGTAAATCCCACTCATTAAGGTTTCCAAGTCGTTAATGGATTAACCTACGATGGGCTCAGAGCTTATAGGGAGTCGCTTTATTTTCTATAAATATGTATTATCATACATATGAACTGACCATCATCTTCCAACCCCTCCACTACAATGTTAAATTTTAACTATTTGATTTATTCAATGGATAACCTAGCGTAGAATCTCTCTCTACTCTCTAAGTCATCTTTACAGTTAGCCCAGTAGTCTTCAATATCATCAACATGATGAATTGTATGACTCATTTGTAGGGAATCTCTGGCATAATTTACAGGATCATACTATGGCCTCAAGAAATCATATGTCTCCAACTGAAACCTCTTTGAGAATGTCCTAAGAACATTCTTTGCCTCAGACTGGGATTTGCAACTTTAAGCTCCAATGGTCATCAGGAAATGGTAGCCCTTCTTCTTAGCATCAACACATATTAGGTTCACTTGGAGTGCCTACCTCATTACCTTGACTAGCACGATCATATCATCAGGATATATGGGCAACTTCAAAGGGAATCATCAAATCCTGCAAGATGAATATATGAGAAATCCGCAAATTCAATCAAAAAGTACCCAAATTGGCTGATAAAAGCCATGGCTTCAGGATAAAATATCCTTTCTAGGAAAATTTGTAGCTCCCTACATAGTCTCATTGTAAATGTATCATTAACTCTGAGATATTCAACATTACTGTTATGTTATTGTAGACATGGGAAAAATTCATAGCTTTTAACATCATCAAGGAACTCTTCTAATCTAGGAAGCTCTGGCAAAATTTGAATTGTGGCCAATATATATAAAAGAACTAAAGACATGTAGAACTCATTCTAGAGCTTAGATCTACTTAGAGAATTGGAGATATTCTCGCTTACCATAAGAGCCCAATCAATGAAATGGTGTTGAGAAAAAATCACCTCGACTAAGAAGAAATGATGCTAAATTACGTTCAATGCGTCACTCTCACCTCAGATCCTATGGAGCAGCACCAAGATTTATACAATCTCTGGCTTCAGATTCGTGTCATATAATGTTATGGGAAACTTTCCTTTGGCACTCCTCAACTCTTGAAACCATGACTTCATTATTTCCTTCTTCCATGTTGCCTTCTTTGCCTCATATTCGGTGACTGCCTGACTATATGTTATTTCTAAATATTCAGTGTGCTCCGTAATGCACAAGGAGGTCTGGATAGAATCTTGATCAATGGATAGAAGCATTGTGTTGTTGGGTAGGAGGATTTTCTTGGCATCTGTATTATATCAAGCTATGCACTGTCGAACAAGCTCAGGAGCTTGAATGACAATTGGAAAACCATCAATTTTGACTAATCCGCTCTCCTTTAACTTTTTAGCCACAGGGTGTATCTAGTCTGCCTTCAATCTGCTCTAAAAGTCCTACATATTAGAGAACTTCAAGGTGATGTCTATAATCTTATGCCAATCAGATGTGATGCCATTCATCCCATCAAATCCCATGAATTTAGTAGCCATGCTTCAAGTGATTTTGACCTGGGATAAGGGGTATCTCTCAAGAATGCAAGAGAAAGGAATAACTATATTCAAGAGCTTTAGATTCATAAAATTCATTAAATAGATGGTAGATCTTGTTTTTAATACCTCACTGATTTTATAACTTTGAATTCTTATCATTTAACGGTCGGCTTCCCGCACAACACGAATGAAGAGACTAAGACATTAATGAAAAAGTCCATTATGGAGTAAAATGACTTTATTTGAATTAATTACTTTAACCCCCATGGGACATTAAGAAATATCTTTTCACTTTAGTAACCGTGATGGTAACTTTCTATAGGTAGCAGAAAATTACTTTTTTGCTTCCCTTTCGGCAGAGAAATACTTTTAGAGTGCTCTCTGCTCAAAAATCCGCTGAAGGAGAAATTAGCTCATTCAGATGCTAAAATGGTATGTCTTGATTTCATTGGCTTTCTTTATTCCTTGGATCACCTATGAGATGGGTTCTTCTTTAAAGTTCTTCCATATAATGATTTGGTAGAAAACATACTCCGCAGGTCAAAACCCGCCTGTTGGAGTAGCGGAGAAGCCATTTTATGCTTTTCCACCATTAAGCTTGCATATTAAATTCTTCCTCTTTCAATCATTCCTTTTTCTTAAAATATATTTGATCTGAATGCCCCAAGCTTCCTTATTCCCAAATCTCTCATTTTCAATTTTCACTAACCTTTGATACTTTATAGTCTGTTAATTGCAGAAAATGCACTCTGTAAGTGATTTTCCTCCAAGGAGAAGCTCAGAACCAATTTTCCGCCAATGCTACAAAAGGGTATGTTAAGGAAAAATACTTCAACTACATATAAAACCAATGTTAGAACCCTTCAAAACATGACCTTTACCAGATTTAGGAACTTAACCTACCCAATGAAACCAATTTCATATACAAATTCCCTCTGGCTCACAAAAGAGAAGGTAATTTAGGGAAATCTGATAAAGGCCTCCTATCCTAAGAGGATAGCTAGACTTAGACTCAGGAGTTACATGAAGATTTCAAGACCACTATTACACATTAAACATCTACTATGTCTAAAAGATATGTAGACCAAAAGTGGGGCAACAAGTGGCTCTGTCTGGGGACTTAGAAATTCACATGTCAAAGCAAGGAACTCAAATCTATGGTTTCACAAAGCTCAACAAAAATGTGGCTCACAAAAAAACTAAAGAAAATACCGAAAGGAAAGCAGGAAGGAAACTGAACTAAGGAAAAACAAAATAGTAAATAAACATAACTATTGTACAATACAGGGGTTACCTATTTTAAATTCATATCTGATATAGCTTCAAGTCCTAACCATTGTATGTCAGGGGCAATGCTTCACCATTTGGATAAGTCAGCTTAAAAAAATTATTCTCAAATGGTTGATGGATCTTGAAGGGGCCTTTCCACAATGTTTCAAATTTTCCATGCATGCCTTTGGGTGCCCTATGCTTGTCCCATAATAGCACCATATCTCCCTCCATAAATTTTCAGGGTCTTCTCTTTTTATCAAACAAGTTCTTCACATGCATTTGATGTTGCATGACATGATATACCATTTTCTCCCTTTCTTCTTCAAGTTTGTTCAAGTAAAGAATCCTCTTTTCTATACCATCTTCATATATACCATCTTCTACTACTCTTCTCAGTTTGCAAGTTGCCAGTTCTAATGGCAATGGAAGACTAACTTTGATCCCATAGACAAGTTCAAAAAGAGATATACCAATGACTATTTTAGGATTCACTTTGTCTGCCCAGAGGGATTCATAGATTTTCTTGTGCCAAGTTCTCTTCTTGTCTACTACAATATTTTTCATGTTGTTCACCAAATTTTTGTTATTGGAATAAGCTTGACCATTTCCTTGAGGGAAATAGTCAAATGAGTGACTGATCATAATGTCATATTCAAAACAAAATTCAATGATTTACTAAGAACAAAATTATGCAGCATTATCCATAACTAACTTAATAGGCACACCAAACTTTACAAGGATGTTCTCTTTGATAAATGCACATACTACCTCCGAAGTAGTTTTCTTGGTTGCTTTCACCTCCACCCATTTCGTGAAGTAGTCAGTCATAGTGATTATGTAAGTATGGCCTACACTAGACATGGGATTTATAGGACCAATCAAATCAAGACCCCACTATTGAAAAGGACCTTCAATTATCACATGTCTAAGGGGTAGTGCTACTAACTGTGGTTTTCTAGTAAACATTCTACATTTCTCACATCTCGCTACCCAATGATATGAATCTCTAAACATTCCCAGCCAATAATAGCACTATCTCAATATCTTGAATGTAGTAACTGATGAGGAGAAATGTCCGCCACAAGCTTCATCGTAAAACATCTTTAACAACTTCTCTTGGTTTTGTTTGTCAATGCACCAGAAGAAAGCTCCATCTATAGATCTCTTATACAACCTATCTTCCCAAATTATATATTTAGAAGCTTTCAGTTTTAGATCTCTTCTTTGCTTTGAAGTCAATCCTTTAGGACATTCACCATATGTTAAGAAATACACAATATTTTCAAACCAGGGATCTTGCATAATTACTTCTAGGACCAATTGTTTATTTTCAGGGTCTTCATCCACTTGGTTTTCTGCCATTGCTTTATATAGTACATTTCCTCTCACCAACTTAGTGGGCTTGATTTCTATGTCATACTCCTAATTTTTAGCCACCCATTTTCCTCTGTTATTACATCCCACGTCCTACTGAGTCAATATGTTTTTTACACCAATGTCAGGCACATATACAAGAGAGTGAGAGTGTAATATGTAGAATTTGAAATTCTTTAAAGCTTTTACTACTGCAAAAGCATGTTTTTCAGTCTAAGAGTATCTCAGCTCGTGAATTTTTATAGGTTTACTCATAAAAGTGATAGGAGCTTAGACTCCTTCCTCGTTCTCCTGCATGAGGATAGCTGATAGAGTGTGTTTAGAAGAATAACAATAAATTATGAAATCCATCTTGTAATCTAGATGACATAACACTGGGGCATTGGCTATGGTGTTCTTGATTCTTTTGAAATATTGTTTACTAGGGTCATTCCACTTGAAACTTACATTCCTTTCATCATGTCCACTATGCATTTGGTAATCTTAGAAAAATCTGGAACAAACCTCTTGAGAAAGTTTACCTGACTGAAAAATGATTTCACTCTAGTTTTGTTCATAGGTAAGCTCAATTTCTAGATTGCTCTCACCCTTTCTAGATCAATTCTTATACCTTCATGGGAAACAATGTGACCTAGCAATTCCCTTCAATCACACATAAAATTGACTTTTTGGGATTCAGTGAAATCCCGTCCTCTCTACACCTTTGCAATACTCTCCTTAAATCATTTATATGATCTATCCTTTTTTTGGAAAACACAATATGATCATCCAAATACATACCAATTATTTTGTTCTTCATATCACTAAAAGAAAGCTCCATACCTCTCTAAAAGGTTTCCCCAACATTGATCAACCTGAATGGAATTCTGTGATATGTGAAAGTTCCCCATGGAGTAGTGAAAGTTGTTTTATGCTAGCCTTGTTTCTTAACTTCTATCTAGTTGTACCCTGAGAAGCCATCTAATATAGACATCATCTCAGCTCTAGCTACGATCTGCAATAGACAATCCATGTTGGGAAGAGTGTAGTTTTCTTTCAAAGAGGACTGATTCAGATTTCTGAAGTCTACACAGATCCTTATTTCTTCATTCTTCTTCCTCACAGGTACTATATTTTCCACCTAGGTAGAGTGATGGATAGGGTAGATAATATTTTCTTTAAGCATTTTATCCACTTCCCTAAATATTGCATCAGCAACTTTGGGATTTTAATTCCTTTGTTTTTGCTTGAACGGGGAAGCCTTGGGTTTTAAGAGAATCTGGTGTTTGAATTTACCATTCATAAATATTTTCAGATCTTCATAACTCTAGGTGAAAACATCTTGGTATTCCAGGAAGAATTTCTTGGCCTCTTCCCTTTCTTCTTCAGTACAAAATTTCCCAATATTGATCATCTTGGGGTCCTTTTCACTTCCGATATTAATTCCTTCATACTCACCAGTGGTAGGACCTCTTTCAATTCTCTTCTTCTTAACAAAATTATCATGTCCGTTGAAGATTTTTTCAAGCGTAACTAAGTGGGGAGGAATAATATTACATTGCAATTAGATGACCTCTGACTTGTCCTTCTTCCATTTGTCATGAATTTTTTCCTTATGATCCCCAGGAGAATCTTTATTGAATTTTCCACCACTCTCGAAAAAGAGGAGGCTCTTTTCATCTTCAAATACTTTCTAATCTTCTACATTATCAGGCACAGATGGTCGATACACAACCTCTACATGATACTTCTTATATTTAAACTCTGGGTAGGGGAGGAGTAATGAGGGTGACACTACTAAAGAGTCCACCTTGGAATTCAATTCTCTTGGTGTAGATTCAATGAAGAACATTTCCAATGCTTCTATTTCATCCCATACTCTATTCCTGTGGATTTTTAATTTGTGTTTTTTTACAGAGTATTGATTCTTCACTTTGCGCACGATTAACTCCACATCACCTCGAGCTCTCAAGATTTTCATGGCCTTCTCTTTTGCAGCAATGATTCCTAGCAACAAGGCTTCATACTCGGTAGTATTTTTGGTGTTCCCAAACTCCAATTTATAAGCCATGGGCTCACATAATCCATCTCGTGATATTAAGAACACATCTACGCCAGACTATGACGATGTGCAACTACCGTCAAATTTGAGGGTCCAAACTTCTGATGGTGTTTCCTCGGTAGAAAAATGATCTTCTTCTTCCTTGAGTTCAATTTCCTCATCATGATCATCTATAAATAGCATATAATTGCCAAATTCTAGTTCTTGATACAGAATTTGGGTGTTAGGTTCATCCGATTTTAGCACTGTAAACTTAGCTTTTTCTTTCTGGACCAGCTTTATCTTTTTGTTACCCACTGGGATTAAAGCTTGAGAACAATATAGCTTTATCTCTCCTCCTAGGTCTCTACTAAAACTCTCGCTTAGAAACAAACTGTAACTAGCAGGTATATCAGCAAAAAGTATTGTTAACAACATTTTCTTCTCAGGATGTGCTGGTAGAGCCACTTGGGCATCTTTGATTTGCCCAACTAGGGGTAGTTGTTTGGAATTGATAGAATAAAACCTACCATGGGATTTAGTGAGGGTAAATCCTAAGGCTTTAGCTACAGTCGATGGCATTACATTATCTAAGGCTCTAGAGTATATTATACAATTGCTTAACTTGCAACCATTAATATAAAATGACACATAGAATGAGTCAGGATTTTAGCCTGGGAAAGTAGCTAACATAGATGGCTTACCTTTCTTAATTGGGTCTACAAATATAGACTCATTTTCTATGGTAGTCATGAAATTTTGATTTACATTCTGATTCCCCTCTTTACACTAATCTACTAGCTTTTGTAGTTCTACAAGATTAGGCTTAAGATAGTCTATGAGGGAAATCTGAATTCTAGAATCTCTACAAAATTGAATAATATCAAAAGAGCTTTGTTCCTTACCCAGTTGTAGGAACCTTGCTCCTTGGTTGGCCTCCTTAGAATTGGAAGGAGATGCCTCATTATTCTTTGGTGGAGATGTGGAAGTGGGTCCCTTATCTTTCTAAATCTGGGTTAAGACTGTATAGGAGGTCCTGTCTATGGTGGCATAACATGTTTCTCCCTATTCTAAATCTAATTCATACTCTAAATATAAGTTTTCAAAGTCGCCATGTGAATATGAATCTGGTTCAGCTCCAGACACTCCAGCATTCCATTCGTCAGTCTAATGCATTTTCCAAGCATGAGCTACATTAGGAAAGCCCTCTCTATCATGATCTGTAGTTAAGTGGAAGGAACACAATTTTCCCCTTTTAGGAGGAGCTTCTATAGCTAACCTCTATGGTGGATCAATCAACTGTAATGTCTTTCCATCGACATTCCTCCCTTCATTGTTTCTTCTAGGCTTTTCTTGAAATTTTTGCTGGTAGGGATTATTAAATCTAGGAAGATTCCTCTTGAAGGCGATGAATTCATAGGATAATTTTTGAATCATCTCATCTGATGATGTGGTGTTACTAGTACCGGCTCTATATTGTATTTCTCTTTTCCATTCTCCTGCCAATATCATGTGATCTTCTAACTCTACCGCAGTCCTTTGTGCGAGGTCCAATGTGGCTAGATTTGTTCTTCTCAAATCATAACTAATGTCGGGAGGCATATCATTTATGAAAAACATTCTCAAATTCCATGGAGTAGGCTTGTCGGCTACTGGGATATGATTTACAAGCTTGTTGAATTGAGCCACAAGATCTCTCATATTGATTGAAGGCTCTTTCTTGATGGAGGTCAATTATGTCAATAGGGCATGTTCATCTTCAATAGTTTCAAATCTTCTCTCAAAGGTAGCTCTCATGGAGGCCCAATCTGTGATAGAGGAATTGGGTAAGTGGTGAAACCAATCAACAAATTCAACAAGGGTTTTAATGAATAATCTGACAGCCACATCTTCTTCTCATACTACTAAGATATTAACTGAAGCAAAGAATGAAACAATGTGTTCGTCTTTAGATACTTTCCCATCTCCAGAGAATTTGGGGAAATTATTTCTTCAACCTAAGGGAAGGGGATTATATGCTGCTAATTGCAATGGTCCAACTACAGCGGCCCAATGAAGTGCCATAACTACCAGAGGTAGATAGGGTGTTAGATTGACAACAGGAAGAGAAACTACTCCGTGAAAAGTTAACACTTGACAAGTGGTAGACAAAAGAGTTGATTGTTTGGGAGGTGAAGGAGATCTAATTTTTCTCTTACTATTTCTATTATTTCAAAAGGGTACTTCAAGTAAATAAAAACGAAGGTTTGCAACTCTCTCAAAAACTAGGTCAGTACCACCTTCTTTCTTTTCACTCCTAAGAAACCTCTTGGGCTCTAGGGTTCCAACTAGTCTTCTACTCTAGCTTCATTCTCTAGCACTTGACTAGTGTTTCTATAGTGCTCAGTGCTTCTTTTGTATTTCCAAACAAAAGTATTCAGTGAGGAAATGAGATCCTCTTGATCGTCTTGGAACCTAAGATTTGGTTGGAGCACATGAATTAAACTTTCATGGGGAAGCACCATCTTTCTTGATGGTATGCTTCTGGTATAACGATTATTAATCTCCCCAGTAGAGTCACACAACATATGTTGGTAAACATATTATTCTTTTATTCTTTAACTCTAGAATACCCAAATATTTAAGAACAATTTAATACAACAGTTGGGAAATTGTGACTAAACAACTCATTTCCCTCTGAATTTAAAGATACAACACCCTTAAGTAAATGAACTTCAATGAATATTTATTCTTCCTATTCTAACAAGGGTATGTTCTTGACATGAGAATAGAAGAGGTAAACCAAGCTAAACCTCGACAGGAAATAGCTCAGGCATAATAAACTTAACTCTAACTTTAGCCAATTTAAAGGCTTCATCAATTATATGACTCGTTAAAAATGGTAATGCAATAACTGATAATGAAAATGAAAATGCAAGACTTAAAGATCTAATGATATAGTGATAATGAATCAATCTATTTCACAGGGACATCTCCCAGACTTAGTATAACATTAGATTTCCCCCTAATTAACTGTATCAAATCATAATACAAAATTCTGGTTCAACAACAAACTATAAATCTAATTTCAACGAAATATTTGAATTTAATAGATAGATAAATGCAATGAAGTGGAAGAGTTAAAGAAATGACATTGAGACATACAAATTTGACTCAGTAAAATGCTATCTTTTATACCAAAATTTAGCGGACCTCTTCATTGATTTGGAAAATAGTATATATAGGGTTCCAGATTTTGACCGTTACAAAAGGGTAATTGAAACTGTTCCACTTCTCCAATTAGAAATGATAATCAAAATTTTATCCATTACAATACTATCAAAATTTAGCACAAGATGGAATCTATGTAAGCTTCGGTTTACTTCCCCTTGTCTAATTTATCCCTATAGGTGCTGACAACTATAATGATTGGGATGAGCTCTTCGTTCCTATTGATATGGACATTAGTATATCTGATGAGCCACCTTCAATGTTCTTTGGCCAGGCTCTTGATTGCATCTGTCTGATCCTTCAACTTTTCCATGGATTTCAAAATGCATCTGCTCAACTGTTGGAGTTCTAGCACCTTGTCCAAATGGGTGGAAGACTACTTTGCCAACTTATGCACATAATCAGAAAATGATTTATGCTTACTAGCCAATTCGATAATTTATTTTCCCTGACCTCTTGTCTATGATTCCATGTGCATACCTTGAAGGAGTTTAAAATCTTTGCTCTGCTCCTCCTTGATCTTGACATTTGTTTGTTGCAAGCCTATTTTAGCCTTGATGCTCATCTTGATCTTAAATTCCAAGCTTTGAAGACATTTGATCAAAGGTTTGTCTTCTTTCTGTATTATCATGGCCTTTAGTGCCTCCTTGGTCTTCATTTTAACAACCACATGCAACATTACTATGCATTCTTGACATCTCACTCTCTCTGATGCAAGAGTCTGCAGATTCTTGTCAATATTATTCTTCTTTGTTTCTATCCTTAGGAGAGCATTACCTAGTTTCCCAACAAGTACCAGTCCCTCACATTTGAGCCTCTTGATCCATCTCTTGCCGATCTTCTCAAAGTGTCTCTCCTCTTGAAACTTGGCTAGGATGGCTTGGTTCTCCGTAGCACTAGGATCAAAAGTAGTATGGGTACCGAGAACACTTTCTATCAGAGTGATGAGTTGTTTGATGAAATTAGTTAGCTTAGCTACCTCTTCTTTAAGTTGAAATTTAGTAGTCTTGAGCTCTTGAAGCTCTTTTTCTATTACCACATTGGTGGATTTCCACTAGTCTACCTTGGTGTCATTCTGAGCAAGCCCCATGTCAAACGACTGCAACTAAAAATCAGAGGAATTCATATCTTTGATTCTACCCTCCTTTGTAGGCTTGGCCACCTCCATAGTGAAATGCCCTATTTGAGGATCTTGACCTAGTGTAGACATTTTTTTCATCTTCTTTACTTTACCCAATATGGTATTGGGTTGTAAGGCCCATGAGAGAATATCTTTGCTGGAAGTCCCTTCTTCTGCTCTCTTCCTTTTATGTTCTAGAGTATGTTCTATCAAGGATTCAGTGCTAGTAACTTTGGAAGAAGAAAGTAACTCTTCTATGAACATCTTTTTGATGACCAGAGGAGTAGCTTTGGGCCTAGAACCAAATGGAATCACTGATGTAGGAGAGAAGGAAACTAATCTAATGAATAGAGAAGCTTCTTGTTTCTTCTCAACCCTCTCATCTAATTTTGTGGCTGAGGTATTGCAGGTATCTTCACCCAACTCTACTACAATAGGGGATCGTCATCTTGGAGTATCTTGGGTCAAAGTGTCGACTTGTGTATCTACATCACTAGTTTTAACTGATTTCTTAGGTCCTTCACCTTTAGTAGACTCTTCTATAGGCTTGGCTAGGTCTGTAGAAACTGCTTCTTCTATTGACCTGATGTCTAGAAATGGGCCCTCTCCGCATGTCTTCTTTGGTTGGATCTCTTTCTTAGTAGGCTCATCACCTCCATGAGCTGGCTGAGATGAACCTTTGGCCATAGTTGGGATTTTTACTGAATAATTTTTTTTAGTTCTTGAAGTGTCTTTTATTGGGGTTCGCTGAGGAGGCTTCCTTTCCGACCTCTTCCTTCTACCTGCAGTCCATTCAACCCACTGCTCTATTCTTTTCTAAATCCCACTCATTAAGGTTTCCAAGTCATTCATGGCTTGCCCTAGTATGGGCTCAGAGTTTATAGGGAGTGGCTTTATTTTCTCCAAATATGTATTATCATACATATGTTGACCATCATCTTCCAACCCCTCCACTATGATGTTAACTTTGAACTTTTTGATTTTTTCAATGGTTGACCTGGCGTAGAATCTCTATCTTCTCTCTAAGTCATATTTGCAGTTAGCCCAATAGTCTTCAATATTATCCACATGATTAATTGCATGACTCATTTGCAGGGAACCTTTGGCATAATTTACAGGATCATAATGTGGCCTCAAGACTTCATATGTCTCCAACTGAAACCTCTTTGAGAATATCTTCAGAATATTCTTTGCCTCAAACTGAGATGCACAATTGTAAGCTCCAATGGTCATCAAGAAATTGTAGCCCTCCTTCTTAGAATCAGCACTGATTAGGTTCACTTGGAGTTCCTGCCTCATTACCTCAACCAACACAATCATATCATAGGATAGCTGGGAAACTTCAAAGGGAAGTCATCAGATCTTGCAAGATGAATATATGAGAAATCCACAAATTGAATGAAAAAGCACACAAATTGGCTGATAAAAGCCATCGCTTCAGGAGAAAATCTCAATTTCGGGCAACCTTGTAGCTCCCTGCATAGTCTCATTGTAAATGTATCATTAACTTTGAGATATTTAGCATAACTATTTTGTAATTATAGACATGGGAACAATTCATAGGTTTTAATATCATCTGAGAACTCTTCTAATCTAGGAAGCACTGGCCAAATTTGGATTGTGGCCAATATATATAAAATAAATGAAGACATGTAGAACTCATTCTGAAGCTTAGCTCTACTTAGGGCATTGGAGAGATTATCTCTTACCATAAGGGCCCAATCAATGAAATGGTGTTGAGAAAAAATCACCTGGACTAAGAAGAAATGATGCTCAACAAAGTTCAGTGCCTCACTCTCACCTCGGATCCTATGGAGAAATAAAAAGATGTCTACAATCTCTGGCTTCAAATTCATTCTGTATAATGTTTTCAAAAACTTTCCTTTGGTGCTCCTCGGCTCTTGAAACCATGAATTTATTATTTCTTTCTTCTATACTGCCTTCTTTTCTCAATATTTGGTGACCGCATGACTATATGTCATTTCTGAATATTCAGCCTACTTCAGAATGCACAGGGAGTTCTAGATAGAATCTTGACCATTGTATAGAAGCACCATGTCATTGGGAAAGAGGATTTTCTTGGTGTCTAGATCATATCAAGCTATGCACTCTCAGACAAGCTCAAGAGCTTGAACGACAATAGGAAAACTAGTGGCTTCAACTAACCCACTCTCCCTTAACTTTTCAGTCACAAGGTGTATCTGGTCTACCTTCAATCTACTCTAAAAGTCCTTCATATCAAAGAAATTCAAGGAGGTGTCTGTAATCTTATGCCAATCACATGTTGAGCCATTCATCCCATCAAATCCCATAAATTTAGTAGCCATGATTCAATTGATTCTGACTTGGGATAAGAGGTATCTCTCAAGAACGCAAGAGAAAGGAATAAATATAGTCGAGAGCTTCAGATTGAGACAATTCATTAAACAGATGGTAGATCCTATTTACAATACCTCACTAATTTTATAACTTTTAATTCTTACCGTTTAACAGCCAACTTTCCATGCCACACGAATGAAGAGACTAAGACATTAATGAAAAAGTCTATTATGGATTAAAATGGCTTTATTTGAATTAATTACTTTACCCCCGATGGGCCATTAAGAATCATCTTTTCACTTTGGTAACCATAACTGTAACTTTTTGTAGGTAGCGAAAAATTACTTTTCTGATTCCCTTTCAACAGAGAAATACTTTTATAGTGCTCTCTGCTCAAAAATCTGCTAAAGGAGAAATTTAGCTCATTGAGATGCTAAAATGGTATGTCTTGATTTCATTGGCTTTCTTTATGTCTTGGATCACCTATGAGATTAATTCTTCTTTAAAGTTCTTCCATATAATGATTTGGTAGAAAACATACTTCGCAGGTTGAAACCCGCCCGTTGGAGTAGTGAAGAAGTCATTTTCCACTTTTCCGCCATAAAGCCTGCATCTTTAATTCTTCCTCATTAAATCATTCTTTTTTGTTAAAATATATTTAATCTGAATGCCCAAAGCTTCCTTATTCCCAAATCTCTCATTTTCAACTTTCATTGACCTTTGATACTTTAAAGTCTATTAATTGCGGAAAATGCACTCTGTAATTTATTTTCCGCCAAGAAGAAGCTCAGAACCAACTTTCTGCCAATGCTGCAAATGGGTATGTTAAGGCAAAATACTTTGACTACATATAAAACCAATGTTAGAATCCTTCAAAATATGATCTTTACCAGATTTGGGAACCTAAGCCACCCAATGAAACCCGATTTTAGATACAAATTCCCTCCATCTCACAAAAGAGAAGGAAATTTTAGGGAAATCTGATAAAGGCCTCCTATCCAAAGAGGATAGCTAGATTTAGACACATGACTTACACAAAGATTTCAAGACCACTACTACACATTAAACATCCACTGTGTCTGAAAGATATGCATACCAAAATTGGGGTAACACATAGTGTCTTCCAAAAATGGCTCACAAATTTTGTGTCTCTGTCTGATACTATACTCAATGGTAACCCATGAATTCTAACTACCTCCTTGAAGAATAGGTAAGATATTTGACTTGCATCATGGACAATCTTGGAAGGTATTGTATAGTCAGAAAATGGAAGCACTTCCATTTTAGACTTGTTTAGCCTTCCGAGTAAGTGGTTTGGGGTCATGACAAGTGCCTTGACTAGGTTCGTGATCTTGACATGGCTTCCCCTCCTATTCTTCCTTTCTGTCCACCATTTTCTGACCTGATTTCTACATTATGGGATACAGACCTATGTTTCTGGGATTTAGGGATAGGGTTGACCTCCTAGGACAGGGTCAACCTCAAACCTTACCTAGGATAGGATCAAACTTGACCCTGACCTAGGATAGGGTCGACCTCAGCCCTGACCTAGGACAGGGTCGACCTCGACCCTGTCCCAGGGTCCAAATCCCAGGAACTTTCAGATTCTGGATGTCGGTCTTTGCAAAAAGTCTATTCCCGCTTTCGGGTTGGCTGTTTCGGGTTCTGAATCGGTTGATTCCTAAATTATATTTAATATAGGTCCTCTCCTAGGGGTAAAGGATTAAATGGTGATTTAATTATCCTATGTAGGCCTCCTTAGAAGATTGTGCCCTAGTTTCATATAAAAGGGAGCTTTCTCCTCTCATTTTCTCTAAGCATCATTACACAATTGAGAAGAATTTTCAAGTGCAATTCAAGCAATCTAAGGAGAAAGATTTCAAGAAAGAATCCATCCATTCTCAGGCATTCAAGCATCCATTTTCATGAAGGACATCCATTGGAGGCCATTGAAGGATTCAAGCTACATAGTTCCCTTTGGTGATCTCTCCATCCACCTTCTTCCAAGCTTCTTCCAAATTCAAGAACCCATTCAAGACTTGGTGTTGGAGATCTACAAGCGATTGATTGAAGACATCCTACATGATACATTCTACATTCTAGATCCATTTGATGCATACATACTTTTGGATTCATGGATTCGAATCCGCCACAAGGGCTTCCATATAAGCAAGGTGAATTTATGTGTTTACTTT
>MU223975.1:399702-465796 GCA_018584345.1 Thuja plicata | reverse complement strand
TGATTCATTTGTGCATTGATCCTTTTTGGGTTGATCAATTTGGATCTTTTATTTGTGCATTTGAGGTTGAAAGGAACATCTTATCTTCCCCACACATCACACAAACATCTACATTTTCAAATGTGACCACTTTCTATATGTTACAGGTACAAAATGGGCCATCTTACTGAATCTATCTACAATAACATAGATGCTATCCATTCCATGTTTGGTCTTTGGCAATCCTACCACAAAATCCATGCTCACACATTCCCATGGTCTACTAGGAATGGGAAGAGGTTGGTAAAGGCCTACATTGGAAGATTTACCCTTTGCTTTCTGACATACAACACAACTTTCTACATACTTCATAATGTCCAAATTCATTTTAAGCCAAAAGTGAAACCTCTGCACTAACTCTTGGGTCTTATTGACACAAAACATCCACTAAGTGCACCATTGTGCTTCTCTTGAATTATATTTTCTCTTATAGACCCTCTAGGAACACATGAGTTACTTCCTTTAAATAGTAGATCACTTTGTGCAGTATATTTAGAGAATTAACTATGAAAATTTTTCTTGACCTCTTGACATACCTTATAGATGTTTGCAAAGTTTTCATCTTCTTCATATAGGTCTTTGAAGCTCTCACGACCCATGCTCTGTAGGTGTATCTCTTGTATAGTTAGGGTTCTTCTACTTAAGGCATCTTCTACCTTATTCTAAAACCCCTTCTTGTGCTTCATGTTGAAGGTGTAGACCTGCAGATACTCTACCCACTTCATATCTTTATGACTAAGCTTGTCTTGTCAATTCAGGAAACTCAATGCTTAATTGTTTGAAAAGACCAAAAACTCTTTGTGAAGAAAGTAGTGCCTCCACTTCCTCGGTGCTTGGAATAGATCATACATCTATAGGTCATAAGAAGAGTACTTCTTCTTAGCTTCACTTAGATTTTCAGTATAGAAATCCACTGGTCTTCCCACTTGAATCAAGATAGCACAAATAGCCACATTGCTAGCATCACACTCCACTGTGAACAACTTCTCAAAGCTTGGAAAAATCAAGATTGGTTGAGTAGAAATATTCTTCTTCAACAACTCAAATCAATGGTTAGCTTTCTCATTCCACACAAACTTAGTTTTCATTCAACCTTTTATAGTATCAAGCATAGGAGCAAAAATTACACTGAATTCCTTTATGAACTTCCTATAATACTGAGCTAAACCATGAAAACTTCTTGTACCTCTATTTTTGTCCTTGGAGTAGGCCAATTGAGAATGACTTCCACTTTAATTGGATCCATCTTTAGATTGCCTTTGGACAACCCAAACCCAAGGTATACTAGCTCCTTCTTCATGAATTCACATTTCTCCAATTTTATCATCAACTTCTCCTCATGTAGCTTCTTTAATACTATCTATAGATGTCTAAGGTGTTCTTCTTTGGTCTTACTATAGATGATTATATCATCTAGATACACTACCAAAAAATTTCCTATGTAGCCTTTAAGGACTTCATTCATTAATCTCATGAGTGTAGATGGGGCATTGGATATCTCAAATGGCATCACAAGCCATTCATACAAACCTTCTATGGTTTTGAAGTTTTTCTTTCAATCATCTCCCTCATTGACTCTGATTTGGTGGTATCCACTCTTTAAGTCAATCTTTGTGAAAAATTTGGATTCTCCTAGATAGTCTGTTAGGTCTTCTATCCTAGGGATAGGGATCCTATACCTAATGGTAATCTAGTTTATTTCTCTTGAGTTAGTACATAGCCTCCAATTTCCTCCCTTTTTGGGTGCTAAGACAATGAGTACAACACAAGGACTAATGCTTAGTCCTCATTTTGTTGTGGGGTCATTTTATAGGTTGTCTTATTAGGAAGGGTAGCTCATGGGATAAAGTCCATTTAATGACTTACATCTCTCTTAGGGGGTGTGGTTGATGGTTGTCCATCACTGACAATGCCTTCATACCTCTAAAACATATCCTACACTTTGTTAGGCAGCTTTATCTTTATGACAATCTTGTCTGCACTTTCTTCATTTGTCTTCAACACAAGTGAAAATCCAATTCCCTCTCCTTCCTCTAAGGTTTCCATGAACTCCTTCTCACTGCCCATAAGGTCATTGGGGCCTAATGAATTCATCTCTCCATCCTCTAACAGTGACTATATTTTGAAAATGACATTGTCCTTCATTAAAGAATAAGAATTCTTTGCTACATCATGCATGGCTTGCCTATCAAATTTCCATGGCCTTACAAGGAGTAGGTGACATGCATCCATAGGTAGGACGTCACACAACACCTTGTCTTTGTATCTCCCAATTGAAAACTCCAACAAGCTTGTTCATTGACAGGGACATGTTGCCCTTTGTTCAACCAAGTGACTTTGTATGGGTTATTCTCTTCATCTTCAATTTTTTGACTACCTCCTCTGATACTATGTTGTCAATAGACCCTGAGTCTATGATGACTCTAAAAAATTTTCCCATCATCTTGCATTTCACTCTAAATAATGACCTTCTTTGACTAGGTTCCTCTTTGAGTAGATCCTTAATTAATGTCCTTCTCATCATCAAGTTCTCTCCTTCTTCTAACTCTATGGGTACCTCAGGGTGTTTAATTCCACCATTAGACTCCTCTTCAACATAGTTTACCCTCTTTTCACTACCTTGGGAAGTAGATCCTTTCTCTAGACATCTGTATGCAAGGTGTCCCATTTGGTTGCAGTGGCAACACTTCATAGTTTTAAAGTAAGAACCTCTACCTTAACCACTATTTCTTCCTCTCTAATTTCTATTAGAGTTCCTTCCTCTATTGGAGTTGCCTCTTCTTGAATTTCCTTCTTGCTGCTCAGTAAGTTTGGTCTCTTCTTGACTCTTTGTTTCAGAACTTCTACCTCCATATCCACCTCTCCATCCTCTATTGTCTCTTCCTTTTCCTCTACCTCTCATGTTTCTTGAATCTTGTTTCTTCCTTAGTTTCTCTTCTACCTTGACTACAATTTGGTGGCATTTTTTAATAGTATCAGGAGTCAAGAGACTCATTTCATCTTGTATATCCCACTTGAGACCATTAAGGTATCTAGATACCTTCACCTTCTCATCTTCTTCAACTCTTGACCTCATGCATAACCTTTGAAATTATTTACTATAGGAGTTCACATCTAGGTCCTTCTTTTATGCAATTGGATTTCATAATCCTCAGGTACATAAGCATCTCTGATTTTTCCAACCATAGCCTTCCATGTAGAAGTGATCTTCTTTCCTTCCTTCTCTCTCTCTCTCATCTTGGATAAACTTCCACCAAGTGAGTGCAGACTCTCTAAGTCTTACCTTAGCAAATTTAACCTTCTGTGCTTCAGTTATGCCATCATGCTCAAAGTGCTTTCCTAGTCCTTCTATCCAATGTAGGACTATTTTTGGTTCCATCTTTCTACTAAAGATAGAAATCCCTTCTATATATTTACCACTCAAAGCCTTTATTTCCTTTAATAATGGTTCTATAGTGAGGACAGGGTCAACTTCAGGTACTTCATCATCTATGTAAATCTCCTTACCTTTCCCTTCAACCTTATCCTTCACTTCTTTAGTATTTTCTTTCACTTGGTCCACTTTGTGTTCCAATTGTGCCAATCTCTCTCTAAGAAATATATTCTCTTCTTCTTTCTCATCTACCTTCTTTTCCAAATCTGCATTTGTCACTATTGTACACTTTCCTACTGACTCTCCTAGTTGTAACATTCACCACAAGCCTCCTCAACAAAGCTCTCATACCAATCTGATAGAGATGCTCCAAGGTGTGCTTGCACAATCACTTACCTAGGACTTTACTTTTCCTAGCCTTACCTAGATCCTAAGCTCACTTATAGGACCTTAATATTCTTTTCTCTTCTATCCTAGGACTATTGTAACTCAACTCCAAGAGTTAGTCTCTTTGTGCTTCACCTTTAGGGATCACTAACATTATGGATACTTCAACTCTTCACTCTTTCTTGGATGACTCCAAGTGAAAAGTATTCAAAAAATATTAATGAGTACTACAAGGGTGTATCCATCATTGAAAAAACCATTTTACATCCATATAAATCCATTGGAATGGGACATCAAGACTTAATCAATCGAGGTAAAGACTGACTATCCTTTTGGCCTAATAGGCGTAATTGGTCTACTAGCCCTAAACATGGTGTTTTTCCCACTTAAATTCCAAAACTTACAAAGGACATCAAAAAAAAAATTCACATTCAAATACCGTTTATCAAGACATTTAAGATTTTTTAGGTCTTTTGTACCTAATTTTTTTGTACAATAGAATCCTAAAATGTAGGACAAATATGGCTAATTGGGCTAGAATTATGCAGTAAACTAATTTCTACCTAGAAAAATACCTAGATGGATTGGAAAATGCCTAATCTTACTTTTAGGTGTCTATAGGACTAATACCTCTCTAAAACCACACTTTGTTCAAAGCACTCACTCATTCACCTGCAATTGCACATCTAATTCACTTTGCAAAACCATTAACCGGTCACTCAATGCTCACCTAGGGCATGACCTTAAAAATAGAAAATAGACTCTTATGACCTCCTACTTGCATATTTATAATGTACAAAGGCTCTCCTACCATATTAATCTATACCCATATGGTTTCCACGGTTGGATTATATGGGGGAGCTAGAGAACTAAAAAAACACACTGTCTACTCTAGCAATTACACAGTTTACAAAATAATTTACTAAAGCTAAACAAATGAACTCAAAAATAATACACTACTAAATTGAAAGTACCTATAATTGTCTCTACTATGTATAACACACACTACCTCTTGAAATTCAATCCATACTATAACTCATAAACATAATGTTACTCGACAGCCACTCAAAAAACAAGAACTAAGAGCTTTGATTCACTTTCAAAAATTACATTCCTTCACTCCACACCTTGGAAAATGGTATCATTTTTTCCTTAATATGATATTCCCATGATTCTAGGCCATTATGGTAACTACCCATCATTTTTCCTTGAAAATAATCCAATTTTCCATTTGTTGTCATGCAACAGTAAAAGTTGCTAAAATGTTGTCAAGAAACATTATGACAACATTACATATTTTTTAATAATTGTTGCTAAGGGTCTCTATTCTACCAAGAATGGTGTAGAGGGATTCTAGTAACCATTCTGGGCACTATTCCACCCTTTCCTAATCCTTAAAGGCTTTTATACATATTTACACCCATTTTCCCACCTTAGGCCTAATCTAGCACTAACAACTAGAAAGCAATAAACATCTAGGGTGGATTGAGCCTATTATAATACACCTAGTAACACACTTTCAAGACCTTCTGAGGTCAAATTAAAACCTACTGACTTGGCTAGGGTCAATACAAGCCAAAATTGTAACAAGACATAGGGATTTGCCTAGGTTCTCCTGCACCAAAGAGCCTCCTAACTCTATAAAAAAATGCTTGACCTTAGCATTGACAATGTATCTTTTCCAGATGGAGGAACCTTTTCCAATAGGGGTTTCCTTCCCTAAATCCAAGGGAATATCAACATAAAAATATTCATCCTTATCAATAAAACCCTTATCATTATAAATAACCTTGATGGAAGGAGGGGTTTCTTTCTTCTAAATAAGGGATGTAAAAACCTTCTAAGGAGAGCCAGAGGGATTAGGGTTATGTTTCAGATTGGTCCTACTATTTTAGCACTCACCTTTCTCTTTTCCACACTGGGTTTGAAGGATTCAAGTAGAAAATCTTGAGAGGGCACGTCATTTGAATCTTCCTTATCCCAGGACACAATTTGCTTCCTCTGAGAATAAGAAGCCATAAAGATAGAAGGATGTTGGGGGATCTTTTATTTCTTCTTGAAAATATGATATACCCTATCCATATGTTAATCAACATCATCAAGATAAATACTAGAAAAATCATAATGAGCCTTCATATTTTTCTTAAATTGAAACCTATAAATAGGAGGACAATTTTTTATTTTGAGGTTTTTAGCATATTCAATGATAAGTAAAATAGGTCCCTCTTGTGAAATATGGGAAGAGGGATTCTTCTTAAGAGAAATAAAATTTTGATTAAGGGAAGAAGCAAGATTAAAAATATTAAAAAATTGAAATGCCCTTATCATGGAGGAAGTTATTAAAAATAATGAAATGATACCTATAAATTCTTTCAAATTTTACGTCAAGGGTCACATATGACATAGTCACCTCTATAAAATTTGGCCATTTCTTTGGAATGGAAAGGAAATCATAACTCCCTTCAGTTTATTTATTATCTTTTTCTCAGTCGCTTGGGAGGGGAAAAAAATGGTGCACTGCCTTAGAAGCCGAATTCTTCTCCCTGTACAATTTGGATCTATCGCTCAGCATAATAGACACATGTGAAACCAACTCCTAATTTATCAAAAAATCCATACAATAAGCGTGTATAATTCCATTCTTCCAACCCACAACAAATGCCTCAATAATTAGGGCATCAACACCATGACATTTCTCAATGTAGGGAATTAAACCACTAGAAGAAACAACACTCCAAATGGGTTGAATGTTTTTCCACCTTTTATACACATTGGGATCCATCCTTTTTTTGGTCCCACCAATTGAAATGATAGAAAATATGTGTAAAACCAGGCATGAAAGAAGAATTATAGAAAATAAAATTCACATGAATGTCAAGTGATTAAAGGACCCAATCTATCACCTTTCCTTCGTACGTACAGAGAAAATAATCCCAATTTATGAATTAAATGACCACACATTTTCTTCATTATGCAAGAGCTAGCTCAAATCCATTGGGATATGATTCATGGATTCTCAATGTAAACCATGATAGGTATTACCGCCCTTGTTTTCAGGATTATCTCCAACTTGGTTGCCCTTATGGTACTTGTGAGAAATATGGACATCTTGGAACCTATTAATAAGATCCAAACTATTTCTAATAATATTTTTGATAGTCCAACTAGGGGGAGAAATACCCTTTTAGAAATTTATAATATTTAGGGAATCATTTTCAATCAAAATATTATCCAGACCTTTATCTCTATCTATTTTCAAACCTAGATATACATCCATAACCTCAACAAAATGGTTTGTCTAGATCGCTAAAGGAGGTGCCATAAAAATTAAGACATTGTTATTCAAATGATTCAATAAGGATATCTTGCATTATAATATCATTGGATTTTAAAGCCTTATTTTCACATAAATAGCTTTATATAGGAATGTAACTTCCCAAGTATCAAGTTAACTAAATATAGTTATTAATCTAAACTAACCTAATTAATGAAATACTCCAACAACAGGGTCTCCATTAATTTTCACTACTTCAAGGATAAATTATTGTCTTTTCCAACATCATCTACTAAGTACTATAAAAAATGTGTGTTGCATAAATATATCTTCTAAAGAACAAAAGTGTTCAAACTTATCTTTAATATATCGACCTATATTATTATTTGAAGCATATTGATGAACTTACACATTAGTTTTTTACAAAACATTTGAAATCTATAAAATACGCAAAGACTTAAAACTTTATTTTCAATAGAAAACCAAAGTTTATCTATGTAATTCATCAATAAATTTGAAGACATATCTAACCTTACTAAAATATGGTTGTGGAAATATTCCTACCAAGCCTCTATGTTCTAAATCAAGTAGTTGTGTAACTTTCTATTTTTTTTCTTCATTATATTCCCCTCAAGATTTTTACCATGAATGGATCCCTATCTAAAATTTATTAAAAATTAAACATAAGGAAACTTTAAAACCATGAATTATTGACAAAGTTATTACAACTAACAATAATTCATGTGGTCAAATCATTGATGCCACAAATAGTTTATCTCATCTAGTTCAATAAGAATACATAAGGAGGGTTAGGAAAAATTATGGGAAAATAATATATTTTGGACTAATTTTTTTTTTATGATCATTTCAAATCCATGATTTATTCCATTTATTACCATTATCTCTAGAGTTACCTCAAATCAATTCCTAAAATAAATTTAGGCAATATAATAAATAGTTACAACATTAATTAATACATATGGAAAAAAGTAATATCTTATAATCTCCTTTGTCCACATCAATGGACCCTCACTCATACACTTCCATAAGAGTGTCATGGATCATTAAATGATGACATTAAGTTTTTCCATTAGTATACTTAAAGGGAAAAACATGATAAAGTTCATCGGTATAAGCATAACTGGCGGACAACAAGGATACCCGATGAGATGAAAATGCATATTGTAAAAATGATAAGTATAGAATTTCCCGATAAACATTGACAAGAGTCAAACTGACGATAAGCATTATCGATGATACAATTGTGAGAATATCACCTATGGAGCAGAAAAAGAATACCTGATGAATAGTTCAATTAAGGGACACTGACAAAGTACAAAACTGACAGAACTGATAGAACAGCTTGACCATCAGAACTAACAGTCAGTTACAAAACCCGCAAAAAGTGGATCTAACTTTACACGTCAGATAAAATAATGTAATTCTATTTATAGAGTTTTTATTTGTTTTAAATATTTACTTGAGGGTCAAGCAAGAAAATTGTAAATGTTTTAAAGCATCTTAATGGATCTAAAACATATCTAGCTAAAGATTAAGGCCAAGTTATAAACCTTGGATCTAGAGTTAATTTGTAAAAGCATGAATCAAGAATAGAGCTAGAAACTAGTATAAATAGATGTTCAATCATTTCTAATAAAATGTGACTTGTAAATATTTGGAAAATTATAGTAGCCATGGAGAGCATCTAAGCAGTAGAAGAGAATTCATGTATAGTACATAAACAGATCAAAGAAGTTATCAAGGATACAGAAAGGCTACCGACAAGCAGAGACAAGGTATCACTCAATCACTCAAGGTGATAGCATTTACATTGTAAGTTATACAAGATCTGTTATCAGAAATTAAAGATTGCATTCACTATCAGATCAACATTTATATTGTATTTGAATTCTAACAAGTGCATCACAACTAAAATCCTTTTGTAGAAGGTGTACTTAACCGTTCTTTGATAAATCTCTTAACAGAGTGCACACCTAACGGTGTTGCTAAAGCTTCAAATGAAGTAGATCCTAACAGTTCTCCACTCTAATACTCTTAATAGATATTTTTTATGTCTCTACCGAAAAACTCAATCTTTGTATACCAATGAGTTGTTGGGTATTAATGACAACTTAGGGCACAAAAGTTATAAAAGCACAATGGAAGAACTCATTTCGCACCCATGATTTTTGAGCAACTAGGCAGAGCTATGCAGAATGATTGAAGAGAAAATTGAAGTGCGACCTCAGCAAGATTCTAAATCAACTCAAAGGATTCATGAGCAATCAAGGAGATTTAGTTAGTACCTGCATTCACCGACCTCACTGTTTAAAATTATGAAAAGCCCTAAATTTCTAAAAACGATGGCATCTACTTCTAGAGTTGAAAAGTTGAAAGAAGATAAGAAGAAAATGATCAAGCTTATCAACAGAGGCACTTGTGTTGAACCTAAATACAAGCTGCATCCAGAAATCTCATCACAACCTGATGATTCTGGAGAATTCTCCAGAATCCCACCTAGGGTTTTGTTGATAGAGGATGTAAGGTCCTTTATACATTGCAAGATCTTGGAATTAGGAGATATGGACTTAGATAATGCCTACCAGGTACTCTGTGATGAAGTTAGAAACCTGAAAGAACAACACAAGCATCTAGAAGTGAAAGGTCTCACACATGCATTACACTTTCCCTGAGTTTTTAAGACAGAATGGATAAAGATAGTTCTCAGCAAAATGCATAACCAAACTTTATTGCTTAATAAGCCAAAACAAATAAAAAATGATGTTATTCATGTAGTTACTGGATATCCTACAACCAACAAGCCACAAGCTCACAAGAATCCATCTCTGAAGGAAGTGGAAAAGTTAACTGTTACAGAATCAGACAAATGAGCTCTCAAGGTCAACACTATCACCAACGATGAACTCAAGTTTGGTGCATGTGTGGTAGGATACAATATCTTCTAGGCCAACAAAATGAATAGCATAGCAAGCACTGGTATGAGCACAACTTATAAGATCATCAAACAAGCGAAGAAGATGGATCTTGTAGAGATTTTGTTGAATCAACTTGACGAGAACATGAAAACCATAAGATCTCAAAGAAAAACACTTGTAAGTTTAGTTCCCTCATTATGTGCATATTCTTTTAATTTGAAGAATACTTTCCTTCCATAGGCAAATTAGTATGGGATACAAGAAAACTGGTCACCATACAAATATGTGAGCATATAGAGTCACTAGGAATAGATTTTGATGACCTAATGAATGAGCACTTCAAAGAATTTAAATAAAAGATGCAAGCAAGAACTAGGATACCTATAAGTTAGATAGAAGAATATAGAGAGGACATATGTTTCATGGTAGATACTGATTTTACCCATACCAAACCAATAGTACCTAGGAAATCCTTGCTATCACATTTGGAATATGAGATAAAAACATGATAGGGTACTAAGTATATCAAGGCACTATTGAATGAACCAGTTGACAACAAGCAACCCAGATTTGGCACCTATGAAGAAGCCAAACCAAAGATCAAGACAGATCTTACTATCAAGAAAATCATGAACAAGAAGGATAAAATGGTCAAAAAGAAGGAAAAAGGACAAATAGAAGGAAAGGAGGAACAAACTAAAGGACAGTAACCTATTGGTTAAGAGACACAAAAGAATGAATCAGAGGGTACATAGTCAGATTCTCCACCTAAGAAAGAAAGAACAATAGCTACTTCCAGAACAAGAAGCAAAACTGCAAAAGAATCAACTCCTTCACCACTTAAGAAAGGTAAAGTGAGAACCTACAAGAGAAAACCGGTCTCACCTAAGGAGATACAGACCAAAAGAAGGAAATTGGTTAGTACACAAGAGGATCTAGAAGACTAAGCTATGGATGAAGCTGACATAGATGTAGAAATATAAAAGGAAAAAGAACCTTTGGTCCCTACAACAATTGATAAAATATGTAAGAGTATTTCAGAGTCACAATCTATTTTATCCTAACATTAGGAAATGGTTAAAGTTTGATCCAGAGGATCAAAATAAGATAGAAGATGATATTATACTCAAAATGTGTAAGCATAATTATGTTCCACTACAATTCTAAGAATATGACATTCCTAAGGAACTATCAGCGAGATTGTCTGCTAGATGGACATTTTCTTTGCATCAAGAAAAAGAAATAAGAGAAAGAGTACTTATTACTCTTATGCCTTCAGATTCAAAGAAGGAAGAAATAAGTGAGATGATGAAGAAATATGAAAAGAAGTTCTCACCAAAAATGAGAGCATATGAATTTCTCAAAGGGAAGCTAATTGATCTTGATCAAGAGACCATTAAGAAATGGTGCAATATACTCAAAAATCCCATTCAGGAAGCTAGGCCGGAGAAATAAAACATCATCATCAAGGATATTCAAGATGAATCATCTGTGGAATCAGACAAAGAAGAGAGTGATCCAGTAGGCCCCAAACATACTGAAGTTATAGATGAAGTATGGCCCGACACTACTCTTGACAACACATAGAATGAGGAAAGCCAAAATCCACCAAGTCCAATTCATATTGATTTGAGTAATGAAGAAGAGGTTACCAAAGAAGATTTGACAATAAAAGGTAACATAACTGATGATATCAATGATGAATCATTATTGGATAACATTATCAATGACAGTATAGGAAAAGACCTTGCAGAAGAAGTGCCAAAAGATGAAGATATTAATGCTGCACATGGCAATACCGACAGACAAGATACAACTATTGACACTGCATAAGTCAATACACCGACCAACATGAACATTTTGATACAAGAAATTGATATTGAATCAAGTCAGGAGAAATCATCTAAGAAAGATGATAATATACCCAAGGACACAGGTAATGAACAAAATAAAAATGCATCAAATACTCCAAAAGAGACAGATACAGAGATGAAAGATGCAACTAACACTTAGAAAGAGGCGTCTACTGAAAAGAACAAAGAAGAAGATAATAAAATAGATGAAACATTGAGAAAAGATGAAGAAAAAGAAAAGAGTGAAGAAGTCAAGCAGGAAGAAAGCATAAAAGAAAAGGAAGATAAATCTATTGATACACCTAAGGCCAATGAGGAGACGTCTTCACAAAACCAACCGGTGGACTCAGAATAGAAGAAAAAAGATGACTCATCTTCTCGACCCTCACCCACACAATCCATCCAATCTTTAGGTCTACAAATGGTAGTGCACCAATCTGCCAAACAACCAAAGAAGAAGAAGAAAGAAATGAAGAAAGATATCTTGGTGGTCACACTTGACAAGGTAATTGAGATACCCAAGTGGGATGTATCCACTTTAGATACTAAAGCACTTCAAAATTTTGGAGTGATGTGTCAGAGAAAAGAAATTCAAGAGAAAATGAAAAAGGCACATAGGGAAGCCCAAGCACTTGATAAAGCAAGAGACATTCTACATCATCTTGTTTCAGATATCAAAATTGAAGATAATATATCAGTCATGGAAAAAATAGTAGTTCTTACCGATGCCATCACAAATCAAAATGTTAACGTAGAGAAGGCGATGGAAGAACAAGCAGGGATGAAGTATCAACACAAACTAGTTGAGAAAATCAGCCAAGAAGTGGCAGAGAACAAGGTAAATCTATCTGAACTAGCATGTGAATTAGAACCTATGATTACTAAAGTTGTTACCTTAGTTCATAAATTGTGCACATTAGAAAATTTTGCAAAGGAAAATAGTGATAAGCTGTCACAACTAGATTCAGATCTAACAACTAGTGCACTAAGTTTAACGTTTGATGAAAACACTATAAAGATGCATCATGAAAAGATCACAGAGGTAAACAGATTGAGACAAGAAATATGGGATGCAGAGACACAATTCAAAAATGAGGTTACAGAGCTACAAGCTCATATTTTTCCAAACCTCACCACTCCGCAACAACATATAACATATGCATGAAATCTAATAAGAAGCCCAGAAATGTCTGTGGTAGACAACATATATGAAATGCATGTGAGGATATCACTTGAACATATGGCTCTTGAGAATTTAAAGGAGAAAATGATGGAGGAAATCAAAGCCTCACACTCTCACATTTTTTGAAAATTTGTAAGTACCTTCCCCTCATTATTAAAAAAGGAGCAATGTATACATATGTACAAATATACTTTAATAGAAAAAGTAGGAATGTATACATATCTACCAAATACTATATGAGGATATGTATAATGTATGTATAGCAAAGATAGTCATGTACATAAACTTACACTTATCGGCATATGCATAGGTGGATTCATTTCATGACTAAGGAACAAGTATACATAGGTGTACATACTAATACATCAAGTATGTTGCACATATCAGTTTTTGATACTAATGTCAAAGTGGGAGATTGGTGACATTAAGTTTTGCCATTAGTATGTACTTAAAGAGAAAAACATGATAAAGGTCATTAGTATAAGCATAACCGGTGGACAGCAAGGATACCCGATGAGATGAAAATTCCTATTGTAAAAATGATAAGTATAGACTTGCCCAATGAACATTGACAAGAGTCAAACCGACCACAAGCATTACCGACGATACAGTTTTGAGAATATCATCGACGGAGCAGAAAAAGCATACCCAACGAACAGTTCACTTAAGGGACACCAACGGAGTATAAAACCAATAGAATTGACAGAACAACCATACCATCAGAACCAACAGTGAGTTACAGAACCCGCAAAAAGTGGATCTGACTTTACACGTCAGATAAAACAATGTAATTCTATTTATAGAGTTTTTATTTGTTTTAAATATTTACTTGAGGGTCAAGCAAGAAAATTGTAAATGTTTTAAAGAATCCTAATGGATCTAAAACATATCTAACTAAAGATCAAGGTCAAGTTGTAAACAGGTATGTGCAGGATCATGGTATGCCAAACTAGGCCTTAAGTGGTAGTGAAAACTCAGAAAATCAGGGTTAGGAAAGTTGACATAAAAATTTGGATAAGTTATCAATATTATATCAAAAATGTGTAAGAAGAGAATCTGTAGAAAATTGAATCTAGTTTCTAAGCTACTATCCTTTCTTTAAAAAAATATATGCTATATGGTGAAATTTCAAATTTCAATGCAGTAGTATGAAAATTTTAGGAAAAATATAAGAAGAAGGTGTATGTCTGACCACCTTAAACACAATCAAATTATAATATTTTTTTAAAATATTATAGATATAAGTAGTAGACTCATGTTCGGATGTGACACATATTCTTTTGTAATTTTTTTCCAAGTAAATAATTAATTATGATTTTTCTACTACAACTTTTCCAGAATATTAAAAATCTGGTGTCTGACCACCATAACTTGGTGTAAAATTTATCAAATTGATTTTTTTTTAGTTTTTAATTTTAGTAGGAAAAGCATAGAATGTGACTCATGTTTTGGATTTCAAAAATTTTATACCATTTGAAAGTTATAGCTATTTTTGAATCAGTCTATCCATCTGGACTAAAATGATAGAAAGTAGGCATATGTCTGACCACCTTAAACAAAATCAAATGATAATATATTTTTACTAGATTATAGATATAAGTAGTAGATTAATGTCTATATGTGACACATATTTTTTTGTAATTTTTTATAAGTAAATAATTAATTATGATTTTTCTTGTACAACTTTTTCCAGAATATAAAAACTCTTGTGTCTGACCACCTTAGCTTAGTCTAAACTTCATCAAATTTAAATTTTCATGTTTTTTTCTTGTAGTAGGCGAAGCATAGAATGTGACACATGTTTCAAATTTAAAAAATGATATACCATTTGAAATTTATAGTTATTTTTCAATCAGTCTACCAGTCAGGACTTCTTTTTCGCATCGCCACTTTTTGGTATACCATGATCTTGCACATACCCAAACCTTGGATCTAGAGTTAATTTGTAAAAGCATGAATCAAGAATAGAGCTAGAAACTAGTATAAATAGATGTTCAATCATTTGTAATAAAATGTGACTTGTAATCATTTGAGAAATGATAGTAGACATGGAGAGCACCTAAGAAGCATAAGAGAATTCATGCATAGTACAGAAATAGATCAAAGTAGTTATCAAGAACACAGAAAGGCTACCGAAAAGAAGAGACAAGGTATCACTCAATCACTCAAGGTGACTACATTTACATTGTAAGCTATACAGGATCTGTTATCAACAATTAGAGATTGCATTCTCTATCAGATCAACATTTATATTGTAGTTTCATTCTAACAAGTGCACCACAAGTAAAATCCTTTTGTAGAAGGTGGACTTAACCGTTCTTTGATAAATCTCTTAACAGAGTGCACACCTAACGGTATTGCTAAAGCTTCAAATGAAGTAGATCATAATAGGTCTCCACTCTTATACTCTTAATAGGGTAGATCATCAGAAGTTATCAATTGTAATCCTTTACTGGCTCCCTTCTTATCTATAGATAGTGAAGTTTTGTGGGTAGACATCCCCACCGCAGTTTTTACTTCCTAACAGGAGTTTTTTGCGATATCATGTCATGTGTTATGTGTTATTTATTTTCATGAATGTTTCTTCAATGTTTACACATGTAAAGAACTTATATTATGATTTCACATACATATAGAAAGATGAACAGATAAATAAGAATATACAAATCTTATGACTCAAAGGTTAATGGGCCAACCAAATAAAAAGTTTTAGAGGTACTGATTCACCCCTCCCCTCTCAGTACATCATTCCAATAATTCCAACATTCACATCTTAGGCGTAAAACAATTATCTAAAGAAGTAGAATCATTTTCTATAGAATCCATGTGGTTCAATTTTTCCAAGTAAATAATTGTTCACAACTAGAGCCTTATATTTTCCCTTCCCCTTATTTTTCACCATATGCTTAGAAGATCCTTTTGATGATAATCGTTTCACTAAATCATATTCCTTTATACTATTATTTTATATAAGATGAGAAGGGTGATCAACTTATTTATTAAAAAACTTATGTTTATCAAAGATTATTATAGTAAAAAGAGTTGTTGTTATCTTTCTTATGTTCTTTACCTTTTAATTAAAAGGTTTGATTTTCTACTTTTGAAGAAGTGTAATTTTTTTTTATCTTTCTTCTTTTCTCCTTGGTTCTTTTGATTCTTATCCTACTTTCTAGACACTTTTGTGCTACAAAGTAGAGCAATATTAAATATAAAATAGAAATACTACTTTTGTTTTAGAAGAAAAATACAAAAATAAGAAATTGTAAAGTAAATAATAGCTATCTTAAGTTGATATATTTAAATGATGATGAACTATAATTGAATAAATGTTTGAAGATGATAAGTTTATGATCACAGAAATGAAAAAGTGAATGCAAGACATTAAATCAGTTAATGTATTGTATTGTCATTGATGTCAACTTGATATAATCTAATTCGTCATACATAGGTCATACACATATTGTCATAGAATTCAAGAGCTAAAGAGACAAAGTTTATGTTATTAGTAAAAGATAAAAAGATAGTATACACAAAGTGACAGTGTACACTGAGTGATAGTAAACACCGACGAAAAGTGCACACTGACAGATAGTATAAATCGAGCATCGCAGTAACCGAGCAAGCATTACCGAGAAAATGTGACTGAGCAATTCACAGTGTATACCAAGCACCGTAGTAACTGATTAAGTGGTTACCAAGAAAGAGATATTTACCAATCATAACAGGAGTGGTCACTGAGCTAACTAAATTTTTTACCAAGCATAACTGAAATCAATGACCAAGCTAACTAAAGTTGATCACCGATTAGAATTAAAGATCAAGAACAACAAAAAAGCTTAGCTGGAAGGAGCTTTATTTAGATTGACTGATTGATTACTTTATTTTCATCAATCAGTTAAAATAAAGAAAGGAAAGAGATTTAAAGCACATTTTATTCATAGATAATAATGAGATATTTGTCGAATAAAAATGAAGGAGAGATTTTCAAATTAAAGAAAGCATAGAGAGCTTTACAAATCAAGAAGTGATCTATGATGAAAACAAGGAGATTGAATGGCTAAATCATGTCTATATAAAGAGACAAGTAATTCATTATGAAGAGAGGAATGTTGAATATAATTATGGTGAAGATAGAAGTCCTCATGCAGATTTGATCATACTGGTTGAAGAATAGAGCCAAGGAATTCTTCAGACAACGAGCAACAGAGGACAGAGAATTCACCGAGAAGAAAGAACAAAGAGGGGGCCAAAGGAACTAAAGATCATATTTATTAGAGAGGTATTATTGGATTAACAATAGAACTGAAAATATACAAGTTAAACTTGTATTATTGAACAAATTATTTACTGTTTCAGTTTAACCATTGATTAAAAAAATATGTTAACTGAATGGGATTTAACCATCCTTAATGTATTGAGATACTCAAGAGTATCAAAAGGTTTTCTTTTTTGATAGCATAGTGAATGCTAGGTCAAAAGACAAAATATTATTTTTGAATCCTCTAACAAGGTAGCACTTAACAGTGTGTTTGTAACCTTTAACAGGGTTGGCTCTTCCCTGAGCTCACTTTAGAAGAGTGAAAATTTTGGGTTACCGGTCCCAAGTAGTTTTTCCCTTAACAGGGTTTCCACATTAAAGTCCATGTGTCAAAAGTGTATTTCTTTCATTTCATTGATAGTTTACTTTACACATTACTAAAACTAGATTGGTTGGTAAACAATAGGTTTAATTGCCGCTACTCGGTAAAGGCTAGGAAAAGATGAACAATATATCTTACCAAGCAGTATATATTTGATAAAATTATTGAAGGCATGCATCTTGATGGAATAAAACGTAACTAGAGGATATTATATTTGAGATATAAATGTTTGGTTGATTTTTTGGAATTATTTGTAAGGCCACTGATTCGCCCCCTCCCCGCTCTCAGTTATTTTAACAATTGGTATCAAAGCTTTAGTGCTTGGAAGAGAGTTTAAATACTTAAGCAAAATATCACAAGATGATTAAAAGGGATGTGCCTAAGTTGAACAAAGACAACTTTGCATCATGGAAAAGCAGGATAATACTTCATCTATCAGATATTGGAAATGATGTCACACAATACTTGGATACTGAATATGTTGCACCTACTGGACCTCTCACTTTTGATCAATTAAGACAGAAACATCAACACAATTGTATGATGATAGAAATTTCTTCTTCACTATCTAATGTTGAATTTGAAGATGTGAAATCATGCACCACTACAAAGAAAATGTGGGACAAACTCAAGCTAGTACATGGAGGAGATACAAATGTGCTGAGAGCTAAAGCTGAAAGCCTAAGAAGAAAGTTTGATGACCTAAGAATGAAAGAAGGAGAGAAAATCACTCAGTACAATAGAAGAATCAAAGAATTTGTTAATGCTAGCCATAGAGAAGGAGGATTACTTGAGGAAGAAATAGTTGTAAGTAAAATTATGAGAACCTTACTATATGTTTATGCTATTAGAGTGTCTGCAATTCAAGATATGAGAGTAGTAGAAAATAAAAATGTTACTCTTTATAGTTTGATTGGTAGACTTATTTCATTTGAGATGAACAACTATGACAATAGTGTCTTACCAACTATTGAGTTTGCATTCAAATATTGTCTGTAAATAAGAAAATATAATCACAAACACACTATGAGAAATGATAGTGAAAGTGATAGTGATGAAAAAGAACTTGATGAAATTGAAGCACTAATGGCTAGAAGATTCCATAGAGGTAAAGGAAGATACAAAGGTAAATTAACGTTGGTCTATTTTAATTGCAAATAAATTGAATTTTTTTTTGCTAGATGGCCTAACAAGAGAAAAGATGAAAGAAACAATGATAGATCTTATGAAAAGAAGTTTGAGAGAAGTGATGATCGAGACTACATAAGAAATTGACACTCTAATAGAAGAGATAGCTAATATTACAAGGAAAAAGGAAAGAAGGCTTGTTACCTAGTTGAGAACAAAGCTGAAAATATTGACACTAATTCTGATGAAGATGTCAAGGTAGTATTTGTTTCTATGAAGGATGATTCAGACGAAGAAGAAAAGTATGTTGAAACTACACTCATATCTAAAGTTATCAAAAATGATGTTTGTATTATTTATAGTGATTGTACTCACCACATGACAGGAGATAAAGGAAAATTTGAAACTTTTGAATATTATAATGGTGGATCAGTTAGGATGGGTAATGACTCACCCTGTCTAGTTGAAGCAAAAGGTACCATCATGTTGAATAATCTTATCTGATGTGAAAATGAATATTGGGTGAAAGGACTTAACAATAATCTATTGAGTTTTTCAAAGCTAAATAACACAGGCCACCGAGTTGCATATGAGAACAAAAAGGAAAAGATCTATAATGGAATAGGAAATTTGATTAGTACTGGTGAAAAAACTAAAGGTAATCTATTCTATCTTGATAATATTAAGACCACTTTTTTATTGCCTATAAATGAAGACATTTGGTTGTGGAATAAAATGTTATATCATGTGAATTTTGACAATAGGGTTAAGATAAGTAAGAAAATAAAATTAAGAGGCTTACCGAGTATGTCAAAGGTTGACCATGTCATGTCCAATAATTGTCAAAAATGAAAAAAGACAAAGTCTAGTTTCAAGAGAAAAACATACACATCTAATGTTATTCTAGAATTAGTCCATACTGACTTATGTGGACCAATGAGAACACAAAGCTATTATGGTGATAGATACTTCATTCTATTTTTTGATGACTATTCTAGGATGATGACTATCATGTTCTTAAAAGAGAACTCTGAAGCATTTAAGATGTTCAAATGGTATAAAGATAAAGTTGAAAAACAAAGTGGAAAATAACTGAAATGTTTAAGATCAGATAGAGGAGGATAATTTATTTCTGATGAATTTACTAAATTTTGTAATGAGCATGGGATTACAAGATAGGTTTCTGTATTGAGAACACCACAACAAAATGGGATTGATGAAAGGAGGAATACATCAATTTTTTATTGTGCCAGAATACTGATGATCAAAAAAGGCATCACACAAAAATTATGAAGAGAATTTGTAAGTATTTCTAATACACTAACCCAATTTCAATTGAAGAAAGACACCAATAAGACACCTTATGAGCTATGGCATGGATACACACCAAATGTGAGTTACATTAGAATTTTTGGAAGTCAATATTATATATTTAAAGATGATAGAAATCTGAAACTTGACTCTTAAAGTGATGAAGAAATATTTCTAGGATATTCTACCAAGAGAAAAGCTTGTAAATGTCTTAAAAAATCTTCTAACAAAATCATTGAAAGTGCAAATGTTAAAGTGGATGAATTTGCTGAGAAAAATGAAGAGGAAAGAAGAAAGGAACCAGGAGATTACAACAGATTTGTCTACATTGAATAACTAAAAAAATTTCTCAAGCCATAGTGTAACACTACCAAGTGATAGAACAATGCAATCGAGCAACAGGGTGCACACACCAAGAATCAAGAAAATTATCACAATGCTAAACCTAGTGCTGAAAAGAAAATTAAGGTCAAAATGATGATTAGAATAAGGAACAGAGATTTGAACCTATACTTTCTAAATATGTCAGAAGACACCATACAAAGGACAAAATCATTGGAGACAAAAGAGCTAGAGTGGGAACAAGAAGTGAGTCTCTTAACACTAGATGTTTGATTTGTGATTTTGAGCCTAAATCTGTTAATATTGCACTTGAGAATCAAGAATGGGTTATTGCAATGAATGAAGAGATTGAACAAATTGAGTAGAATAAAACGTGGACATTAGTACCTACAGTAAGTGACAAAAATGTCATCAACACCAAATGGATTTTCAGAAACAAACTGAATGAGAATGGAGTAGTCATAACGAAAAAAGCAAGACTAGTATGTAAAGGGTATGCACAAGAAGAAGGTATTGACTGTGGAGAAACCTTTCCACCCATTGCTGGACTAGAAAGAGTAAGATTTCTACTTGCTTATGCTTCTTTTAAAGGAATCAAAGTATACCAAATGGACGTTAAATCTACATTTCTAAATGGAATAGTAGAAGAAGAGGTATACATTGAACAAAATGAAGGGTTTGTTGATCCTAACAAAAGGAACATGGTTTGTAGACTACACAAAGACTTGTATGGATTGAAACAAGCACCGAGAGCATGGTATGAAATAATTCACTATTATCTCATTAGTATTGGATTTGTTAGAATAAGTGACAATAGTAATCTATATTTGGAAGGAGAAACTGATGATAATATTTTGATTGCCGAGATATTTGTTGATGATATCATATTTGGAGGCAATGATATTCTATGAAAGTCATTTTATTATGAACTAAGCAAAGAATTTGAGATGTCAATGTTTGGAGAGATCAAATTTTTTCTTGGTCTACAGATTCTACAATAGGAAGAAGACATCTACATCACACAATCCAAATACATCAAAGAAGTTATGAAGATATTCAAGGTGGAGGACTCCGAACCAATTGGAACACCTATGGAAACCAGACGCAAATTGCAAAGGAAGACAAGACAATCCAGGTAAATAAGACCATATACAGATCTATGATTGGCAAACTAATGTATGTTCTACACACTAGACTAGATATAACACGTGTAGTTGGTACAGTTGCAATATTCTCTACTAATCCTAAGGAATCACATATGACTGTTGTTAAAACAATTTTGAGATATCTGAATAATACACAAGACTATGGTTTTTCGTATAATAAAGAAGGAAAATTTGAGCTACAAGTTTATACCAATGCTGATTGGGCTGGAAACATAGATGATAGAAAGAGAACAACAGAAGGAGCATTCTTTATGGCTGACAGACTTGTCACATGGTTAAGTAAAAAGCAAGGATGCATATCTCAATCAACTGCAAAAGAAGAATATGTCATTGTTGTTGCATATTTCTCTAACATTGCATGGATCAAGCAATTGTTGAAAGGTATGAATGAAGAAATTCTTGAACCAGTAATATCTAGTGTGATAATACAAGTGTTATAAACATTTCAAAGAACCTTGTGATGCATGTTAAGACAAAGAACATAGCTATTAAGTATCATTAATTAAGGGAACAAGTAAAAGACAAAGATTCAGTACTATAATATGTATGATCCAAAGAACAACTAGTAGACATATTCACAAAACCATTGCCAAAAGATACATTTGAGTACCTGAGGAATAGACTAGGAATTCCTCCCTTGTCTATTGGTCACTAAGTTGACTAGGAAGGCTGCATCAACCTACACATTATCATAAGTTCAATCATGTTGATGCAAGCTGAGATATGGATTGAAATCACATATCAGTACAAGAAGGTACTTATCTAAACCACACACTAGAGATATTATTGGCTACTACAAAGTTGTATTGCTAATGGAGAAGAGATTCATTGATATTTTTGTTTGGCATTGTTGTCAAAGGGAGAGAATTATTCAATGAAATATCTATCATGATCATACAAAGGAAGAGAGATTAAATGAAATATCCAATGATAAGGGAGAGAAGAGAAATATACATCAGGGAAAAAAAAACATCAATCAAAGGGAGAGAAAATATCAGACAAAGAAGTCTCTACAAGGGGAGAGAAAGATCCATTGATGATTCGAAGAAACAACCATCCATCTAAGGGAGAGAATTGAAGAGAGTCAAAACTGCATATCTATCCAAAAAAGGGAGAAAAGATTCTACAAAAAGGGAGAGACAGGTTCAAAAGACAAAATTGGTACACCTATCCATTAAAGGAAATGAAGAAAGGGAGAGCACTCAGCAAGAATCAAATCTAAGATAGAAGAGCTTACCGAGATTCAAATATTTGAATTGGTTATAGAATAATAAGTTTGGTATGCTAATGACATATTTCATATTGTGTTTCCATCAATACCAAAGGGAGAGATCAATGAACCATAACTAATTGAATGTTTGAAGATGATAAGTTTATGATCACCGAGATGCAAAACTGAATGCAAGACATTAAATTTGTTAATGTATTATATTATCATTGATGTCAACTTGATATAATCTGATTGGTCATACACATGTCATACACATATTATCATAGAATTCAAGAGCTTAAGAGACAAAGTTTATGTTATCAGTAAAACATAAAAAGCTAGTATACACCAAGTGACACTATACACTGAGTGATAGTAAACACCGACAGAGAGTGCACACCAATGGATAGTATAAACCAAGCATCACACTAACTAAGCAAGTGTTACCAAGAAAATTTGACTAAGAAATTTAGAGTGTATACCGAGCACCATAGTAACCAAGTAAGTGGTTACCGAGAAAGAGATATTCACCGAGCATAACTAGAGTGGTCACCTAGCTAACTGAAGTTGTTATCGAGCGTAAGTGAAGTCAATGACAAAACTAACTAAAATTAATCACCGATTAGAACTAAAAATAAAGAATAAAAAAACACTTAGCTGGCAGGAGCTATATTTAGATTGACTGGTTGATTTCTTTATTTTCATTGATCAGTTAAACTAAATAAAGGTAAGAGATTTAAAGCATGTTTTATTCATAGATAACAAGGAGAGATTTGTTATCTTCTAATCACTTCCCTATCTCATTTTTTGCTGACTTGATTAAGGTTACTGGTAATCTCCCCTTTAGATTTAAGAAAATGTGGATAGATCACCCAGAGATTGAGCAAAGGATTAGTAACTAGTGGAATGTTAACATTTGGGGCACTACTATACTTAGGGTGTCTAAGAAAATCCAAAATATTTAATAGAATATTAAATCTTGGAGTAAGGAAGTGTATGGTGACATCTTTAAAACAAAGCATGATCTGATAAGGGAGATTGATGATATTCAGGAAACTATCAAGCAGATAGTTATGTCTCAAGATCTTAAGGACAGGGAGGAGACTCTTTTGGCCAAAATTCATAATATCATATCCAAAGAGGAAGTGTACTAGAGACAATAGTCAAGGTTTCTATCACTAAAAGCTGGAGATAAGAACACCAGGTTCTTCCATATGTTTGCTTCTAAACATAGAGCTTCCAACAGAATTTCCAAAATCAGGTTGGATTCATGTGTGGTAAGAACTGATCAGGACATTTCTTTGGCTATGGTTGACTTTTTCTCTTCTATCTTATCTAAAGATAATGCGCTTTCCCTATAAAACCAAGCCTTGCTTCTTGATGGTATCCCCTCCATCCTAGATGATGTTACTAATAAGAAGCTGACTGCTATCCCCTCCTTAGAGTAAATCAAGCTTGTGGTGTTCTCCTTTGAGGGTGATAAGTCCTTGGGCCTGGATGGGTTTCTTTTTTTCTTTTTCTATAAATTTTAGCACATTGTGTCCATGGAATCTACAATGTTGTAAAAGAATTCTTTGGTTCAAAAATTATGCTTAAAGAAATTAATGCTACCTTAATTGTCTGGATTCCCAAAAAACTTGGATCTAATTCTGTGGATTCCTTTAGGTTGATCAATTTATGTAATTTAGTGTAAAAAATGTTTTCCAAGGTTCTCACCCTTAGAATAGCTATTATCCCCAATAATATTTCTCCTCAGCAGAGTGGTTTTGTCCTTGGCAGGAAAATTCATGATTCCATAATGAAGGTGCATGAGATCATTCACTCTACTCACTACTCTAACAACTATAGTTTTATGTTGAAACTCGATCTCTCTAAGGTTTATGACTAGGTGGATTGGGATTTTTTTATCAAGGTTCTTTGTTTCTTTGGTTTTTGTGATAAATTCTTGCAGATGGTTTTCCAGCTCATTAGTACTTCTACAACTGCGGTTATTGTGAATGGCTCTTCTTCCAGATTATTCAAGCCTTCCAGGGGCTCTGTCACTATGATCCCTTGACCCCTATTCCCTTTTCCATTCTGGAGGAGTGTCTTGGTCACTATTGTTAGCGACTGGCAATTGATGGATCCATCAAGGGTCTCACTCCTTCCTCTACTTCTAGGTCATGCTCCCATGGGCAATTTATTGATGAAAATTTTATCATGGGCTCTTCGACCATCCAGGAGGCCTGAATGATTAAACAAGCACTTTCTAATTATTCTCAGGCTACTAGTCAAGTTCTTAATTGGAATGAGAGCTCTCTCTTTTTTATTAACACGTCAGTGGAAAGACAAAATAGAACTCCCAGAATTATTGTTTGGGAAATGTGTGCTTTGTCTGTCACTTACCTTGGTCTACCTTTGGGATTAACACCTCCTGACTTATTTTGGGCTGGGATTGTGGACAAATTCAATAGGAAATTAGCTGGCATGAAATGAGCTTTGTTAAGTCAATCTAGTAAACTCAAACTCTTGAAGGCCTCTCTGCAAAGTCTCCCTATCTATGCCCTTAGTCTGTTTAAAATCCTTGGTAAATTTGCATAAATAATTGAGAAGATTCAGATAAATTTTCTTTGGACAAGGATGGAAGAAAGAAAGATATTATATTTAGTTGCTTGGGACAAGGTGTGCACTGCAAAGAAGTGGGGAGGCTTGGGGATCTACCCTATAAGAGTTACCAATCAGGCTTTACTGACTAAGCAAATTTGGAGGATCTTTGGCCAGCAAAAATAGTCGAATGAGAATATCCATAATAAATATCTCTACTCTTTCCCTCATACATAGAATTTCATGATGTTTTTTGTGAAGGTGTAGGGCTCTCTTATTTGGAATTGTATCCAACAAGCTAAGGAAATGGCTTTCAAGGGAGCTAAGTGGTATTTGGGTAATGACAAGAGAATTAAATTTTGGGAAGATTGTTGGATTAAATATTATCCCCTAAATTATATTCCTTCCCTCCAACCTTTTATTGAAATTTTCTTACAGAGATCTAGTCAATGGGTTAGAGATTACCAGGGCTTCCAATGTTGGGTTTGTCTTTCTATTGTTGATGTCTCTCTTGAGCCTCTGATGTTGGATCTGAATGTCTAGAAACTGGACTCTACCAGGGAGGACAATTTTATGTGGGGTGATCTCTTATAGAGTCTTTTCTGTTACCTTTGCCTCTAATATTTTGTTGAAGCAGGCAAATCCTCCTCCCTTTTGGGCCAAGGTTTAGGATAAATGGTTAATTCCTAAAATTAACATTTTATTTTGGCTAGTTTTGTAGAACAAGATTTATACTATTGATAATCACCAAAAGAGAGGCATGATTCTACCTAATATATTTTTTCTTTGTAAGAATGCTAAGGATTTGGTTTACCATATGGCTATAGACTATCGGTACTCCTGGGAATTCAAGTGCCTCATTTTATAATGCTGAAAGATATGCTAGTTTTTCCTAGACAATATGGAGAATATCTTCATTCAATGGAGAAATGTTGAGGTTCTAATGGACAGGTTGTTGTTGAACATCATTTCCCCTCATGTTATCTAGAAACTGTGGAGAGAAAACAATGGCAGAGTGTTTAGGAGACAATGCCCTTCCTCCGGTGGTGATAGCCGAGAAGATTAAGAGAAGTATTAAGGAGAACTGTAATGCCATGAATGGAGCTAAGCTGGATGTTTATGCTGGAGTTATTTCTGTTGGCACCAAAGTGAACTCCTCATCCCAGCGGGAGAACACCATCTGGCTTTTGCCCCTCTAGGATGGATCAAAACTAAATTTGATGGTGCGAAAAAGAGTAACTCGGGGCCTCCTAGCTGTAGAAGATTATTCAGGATGACATGGCTAACTATCTTGTTGTTGTGGCGCTCAATATTTGCATCTAGACTGATCACATGGTGGAGGCTATGACTCTCCTTCAAACTTTAAAAATAATAAAAGAGGACATGTCTTCGAAAGTGTGGATTGAAGGTGACTCTATGAAAATTTTAAACTGTATCAAAGGGGTGACTAAGCCATCATAGTCTGTTAAGGAAATTATAGAGGAGGCTCAGATAATCATTAATTCCTTTAAGCACGTTATTATTTCTCATAACTTCAGGGAGGCTAATATTACAACAGATGCGTTGGCCAACATCACTGTCAGGGCTAAGGACATCATGAATTGGCATGGAAGAAATGATTTGACTATCAATTTCAAGGCCAAGATGGAATTTTACATGACTCGCAACAAAATAGAAGATTTGGAATATCTTAAAAAGATATGATGAAAAGATGCAAGTTAATTAAAGAATTTCTAAGGGATAGAAAAAGTCTCAACTTTCCTGATATGGAAAAGCATAAACACATGTATATTAGTATGGTATTCAATTTGATGTCTTCTATTCTATTCTATCTTTGTATTGTCTCTTCCATTTCTATTGAGATTCTTTTCTCTGAGGGCATTATGGGTGGAGGGCTTAGCTGTAGGGAGCCAAAGAATTGCAAAAAACAGAATAATAATACTAAAGTCTGGGACAAGCTTAGGAAGGGAGGGCTCACCACATACATGGAATTCCTTCATGGGTTCAAAGAAGAAGTCATGATGGCTTTTGTTGAAAGTTGGAAGGATGGAACTGTGAATATTGGGGGAATGGTTGTGAAAATCACCAAAGAAATTATTGAGGAGGTGTCTAGGTTGAAAACTAGGGGCATGAAGTTCTATAGAGACATGAAGATCTCCCAACATGCCATTCAACATTTCCCTAAAGACAAGGCGGAGGTCAAGTTCTTGGTGAAGGAATCTTATGGCTATTATGATGTGGATACTTTCAAGGAGATCTAGGTGAAGGTTATGACTATTTTAATGGAGTATATCACTCTAGATGGAAGGTATAAGGGTGCTCACCCCTATCATTTTGTGCTACTTTGTCCTTTTAGACATAAGGTTAGGGTTTCTTTCCTATTTTTTCTACTGCAGTCCCTTCACCATAGCATAATTAATCATAGGAAGAAAGTGAGCAAGCTCATTCTGCATGAGGGTCTTATCCTTTTAATTGTAAAAAATATTAAGAAAGTTGTTTTTAGTAGCCCTATTATCCCCTCACCTAGGGACTCTAGTTCTACCAAGGCTTTGGGTAAACATATTAGGGAGGGTAAGAGTAAAGAGGAGTTGAAAGCGGGTAAAAAATTTAAATTTGAAAAAGAGGTTGTCATCAAAACAGTTTTTTAAGGCGAGAGTGTTGATGGTTATGCAGATACTAAAGGTTTTCCCAATACCCAATATATTAAGGAAAGAAAAGAGTCTCTGTCAACTTTGGTTAGTGATTCTAGTGAGGAAGAGAACAAGGAAGAGTATGCCCATGAAGCCAAGGTTAAAGTTGACAACCTTGAAGCCAAGGATAAAGATGTGGATGTGGGTGGTCAGAAGGTCCCCATTCCGGTCAATTATGCTAGCTCTAAGGAACATGATGTTCTTATTTCCTCGAAGATTGAAGTGGTCATGGAGGTGCAATCGAATACAAAGAATGATAATGAGATTCCTATTTTGGAGGCTGGTGAGAAGGGTAATTAACCTGCTAGCTCTAGGAACATTCTCTTTGTGAAAATGGTTGACATGTAGGAAACCAATGTTCGACTCCTTAAAGAGGATACAGATGACAAGATTGATCCCCCTTTTGGTGTCCTCCAAATGGTAAAGGTGATGTTGATGTATTTATTCCACCTCATGAAATGGGTTTTCTAGGAAATTAAAAGCCTCAATATTATTTTCTGCTCCTTCTTTGCCAAATTCGATCTTCTTTAGGGGAATTTGGATACTAGTTAGCAGGTATGGAAGTCTTAAAGAAAAATAGGATGAGAAAAACATGAAGGATATGCGGGATAGAATGGAAAATTTGGAGAACACTATTAATAAGCATATGCTCGATAATAACCTTTTTATGGGTTCTGCGATGGAGTGCTTCAATACCATCAAGTCTAAGCTGGATGCTCGGTCTTTGACTGTGAAGCTCAAAGATGACAAAGATGACACGAGTGATGTAGGTCTAGGCAAGCGTACATAGTATACAAAAAAGAAGAAGATCCATGACAGGATCCTGGAGCTCTTAGATTTTAATGTTGTCATAAAGAAGGTGTTTGAGGCTAAGATAGAGGTAGACAAAACTCTTTTGAACTTTTCCTAGGTCTTGTTGTTCCCTTATTTCTATGCTAGTTTGGTTTTAGGTTTTCTATTGCTGGGTGTTGTTGCTGGTTTCTAGTTTTTTGGCTTTTTGTGTTGGTTCTGGGTTTAGTAGGCTGGTTTCCAGTCCTATTTCTGTTTAGTGGGCTTAATGCCTATTATTTTTTTGTAAGGATTGTAAGGGGTTTTGGGTCCCCCTAAAACCTATTATAAAGTGATTGAATGGCTAAATTCTGTCTATATAAATAGAGAAGTAATTCATTATGAAGAGAGGAATGTTGAATATAATTTTGGTGAACATAGAAGTCTTCATGTAGATCAGATCATACCAACTGAAGAATAGAGCCAAGGAATTTGGCATACATCGAGTAACAGAGGATAGAACATTCACTGAGAAAAATAACAAAGAGGGGAGCAAAGGAAGTAAAGAGCATGTTGATTAGAGAGGTATTATTGGACTAACAATAGATCTAAAAATCTGCAAGCTAAAGTTGTATTAATGAACATATCATTTACTATTTCAATTTAACCAGTGATTCAGGAAATCTCTTAACTCAGTGGGATTTAACCATCCTTAATGTATTGAGATATTAAAGAGTCAAAAGGTGTTCTTGTTGACAGCATACTGAATGGTAGGTCAAGAAGACAAAATGTTAGTTTTGAATCCTCTAACAAGGTCACACTTAATAGTGTGTTTGTAACCTTTAACAGGGTTGGTTCTTCACCAAGATCACTTCAAAAGAGTGAAATTTTTGGGTTACTTATCCCAAGTGGTTTTTCCCTTAACAGGGTTTCCACATTAAAATCCATGTGTCAAATGTGTATTTCTTTCATTGCATTGATAGTTTACTTTACACATTACTAAAACTGAATTGGTCGGTAAACACTAAGTTTAATTGTTGCTACTCGGTAAAGGCTAGGAAAAGATAAAAAAAAATATCTTACCGAGCAGTATATATTTGATAAAGTTATTTAAGGCATACATCTTGATGGACTGAAAGATAACTAGAGGATATTATATTTGAGATATAAATGTTTGGTTGAGTATTTGGAATTATTTTTAAGGCCACTGATTCACCCCCCCCCACTTCTCACTTATTCTAAAAAATGATAGATATTGTTGAGCATGAACTAGATGTTGGGGGTCTGAATCAATATATATATTATAACTAACCATTCATTAACTATTGATTCTAATTAACTCATGTAAATAAGTAAATAAATAAAAATAGAAAGAGTGACACACAAGGGCACCAAGATTTTTACATGCAAAACCTAATGTGGAAAAAACATAGTGAGAACTATCCCACTATATAAAAATTGATTACAATGTTTTAGGCTCTTGGCCAAAGATGCTCACTTTTCCTTATTTGGGCTTGTAGATTAAGGCACAAAACCTTAAGAAAAAACATGGACTTTCAAAACACTAATTATCACTTCTTTAGGGAAAGATCTATGACACATTGATTACAATGAATTTTGATTGTTGAACTAATAAAAAATGCATCCGTTATAATGTTGATTACAACTCACTATTTTAAAAATCTTAAGCTAACTTTATTGTTTCTCATCTACTAATGTGACTTTTTACTTATTTTGTACACCATACACAACACTATATTCAACTAATACCATCCTCCAAATTATATCATCCCTTTCATATCATTTGTAGCAAAAGATACATCAATTAGGTTGACCTAATTAGATGTAACTTGTAGAACATAAATAGTTGGCCCGAAAAACATTTTCCAATACAATGCATATAAAAAGATGTGTGAAGTGTACCACCATATTTGCACAACTTTCTATCACACTCAAATTATTTTCTTCAACTCCACATGCTACAACCTAAACCCAAACTACTCAAGTCAGCTATGGAAGAAACATAGTAATGAAAGCCAACCAAATATGCTCAAAATATGATGTGTACCTCCATAACATCTATAGATTCCCAACATAGTGTTTAATGACATCAAAAAATATATATCAAAGAACCAAAACCCTAAATTTTTACGATGTGTGAGAATGCAGAGCATTCAAACAATTAGGTACACTATCACTATATGAATTGACACTTAGATAATCATCAAATCTCGTATACAAAGTATAGGAACACGAGACATGAAATATATTCATACTATAACCATAGTAAAAAATAAATCAATTCAACACAATATAGACCAAATTACTGAACCCTGTCTGATCGAATATTCACTAGAAAATCATACTTAAAATCAAATACTTGTGAACATATGAATATTTCTTAAATATTCTAAAATAGACATGCTTCATGCAGATATATCATCTATAGTCATCACCATAAATCTACATGCATCAATGTGAACACATATGTAATCTCTTGATACAAGATCATTCTAGAACTCATAAGAACATGATTGAATGCATACTTCTGAACCATAACCAAGATACCAATGATAATGTAATCTCATATTTGCAATAATATCTCTAATTGTCATTGATGGTAAAAATTCTAATAATTCAACATCAATAGACTATCTCCCCCATTAACATCAAATACAAAAGGCATCTCTAGATTACTCTATATACTCTATACAAATTATGTATTTCTCCCTCTAAATAGCATAACTCAACACTTTATATCTACAACACTTAATAATCTTTGTAATACATGTTTAAAAATTCTACACAAAGCCTTTTGTACATAATCTATCCCGTACCAGTATTAATCCCCCTTAGGGTATGAAGAAAATGAATGGATTTGAAACCAAAAACTACAGCCCAAAAATCTTCTACCTATCTACATATATGTATATAGGAATAAAAAATTCTTAACAGAAAAAAAATGATCAGCTCACTTAGATGGGGGCATGATGCCCTTGTTTAGTACAAAACATGTAGAGGATGAACTCACTTAGAACATGTAGAGGATGAACTCACTTAGATGAGGGCAAAGGCCAAAATGGTACACTTACTCTCAACCTCAAAAGAAGATCCTCTACATGTTTAGTACTATTTGAAACCTTTACTGTCTATTCAGGCCTCTATGAGTCTTCAAGAAAGTTTACCATGCCCGGTGAATTTAAGTCCATTATATCTCTCACAAGGGACAGAGCTCCTTTATTTTCTCCTTCTAATTACTTAATAGGTTCAACTATATATACAAGCTCTCTATCCAAACTCTACCATTACCATCTACATCTTTCTTTAAATATACTGTAATAATCAAGTTTAGAATTTGTCACTCTATAATATCTATATGATCTTAATACTCTTGGTCGAGATTAGCCATTGGTGATGAAATTGTTAAACAGACATTACTTCATTCACGCACTTCTCAAAACCTTTTAGGCCTTATTACTGCTGGATTGTGCTATTGCACATTTGTTTACTAACGCCTTTAATCTCTGTTTTTTTTAAATCTTCCTCTCTACATCATTCAAAATTCTAGCTTCCAATTTGCAAGCATGTCCTTTTAGCCCTTCAAGAAACAATTTCAGCTACTGTGTTCTACTCAATGATTTAATCATATGGACCTTCACTACATCATCAATTAACCCTATACTCTGAATATAGAAGTTGATAAATTCATTAGCAGTAGAAGAGTGAAGGATGTCACCCAAATCAAGCTCATGCTTCTCCAGTGTGAAAGAAACCCACCATGAAAGCCACAAAGAATTTCCTTCAAATCACAATGAATTTTTTTATTTCAAGATCAGAAAAACTTGATATCAATCGAACAAGAAAATAGAACACGTTGTCCTCCACTCTTAAAAATACCGAACACGATTATTAATAACGGACCGCAGAATAAGCTGGATAACTTTTAGTAGCTTAAAATACCATTCGATAGCCCTAATATATAAAACCAGAAGAACAAAACCGCCCAATAAAGCCTTACATAATCAATATATATAAGTATAAGAGATTGCAAGCGGAGATTCATTTATTTGAGCAGCCACAGTGTTTTGCGAGAACGCCCACATTCATCTCCTTCAACCGGCGCAGGAAGGTTCCAATCTATGCCACACATTGTAGGAGAATCTCTGCATACCGTGACGGCGGAGGAAGATGGATCGCTACTATTGCTTGGGATGCCGCTTTCTCTACAACCGCCATTGATTACTCCCATTCTTCCATAACATTCATCGCATTTGGGCTGATTTGACATCTTAAGCGCCGCCAATTGCTGTTGCCTCTGAATTTCAGGTGGAAACATAACCTGCAACAGAGAAGGTGAAGAAGAAGAACCCACACCCGCATTGAAGCTTTTAGAAATATAGGCATGGGTCCATGAACGAGAGGCAGCTTTGGCAAGCATGTTGGAGTTAATCCATGACGGCAAAATAAATTTTTGTTCACGCTGCTAAGGAATTTTGTAAGCGGCTCTCCATATTTGGACGGGCTTAGGGTTTTGAAAGGCGGAAAGTGGGAAATTGGTTTTGGCCTTGCAGCCTTTTATGGCTCTGGCGGCCCGGTCATATGTATGGGCCGCCTCAATATCAGAACTGAAAGTGCCCAGCCATACTCGACGCCTCTTTGATAGGTCTCTAATCTCGGCTTCGAAGCGGTTTGAAGACCTCTTTCTCTCTCCTCTGTAATGACTTTTTGTGGAGGCCGCCTGGGCACTGGATTGGGCTTGCAGGGAACACATTCTAAACGCAGGGAAGAGGAAGAAAAGGAGGAAAAACTGTGAAAATAGAGGTGTATGAAATGGGGAGGATTGGAATGGAGAGGAGAGAGTCGTCTGTTGTTTGTAAAGTGGGAAAAGTTGGGGACACCAGATTACGAGATGGTATAGCTGGACATGAGTGGACCCGAATTCTCGTGGTGGCCGGTCAATTTGGCGCTGATAAACTAAAATTTGTGAGTAAATGCGCGACAAGGGAATGGACGATTGGGATTAAATGTCCGAGTCACCCGGGGCATGTATGTGGATTGTGGTTCCTTTTGGAAACAAAATATTGCAATGGCGATTAATATTTTGACTCCATGTTGCATTGCGGAATACGCTGTCAAGCTAATCTTGCTGACTAGGTCTCCCTCTTTTTCTATTTTTACCTAGTATTCTTATTAATTATAGATCTATATCTTAAAATTTGTACACAAATTTTCATTTACAAGGTTATTTTAGTTATTCAATATAAGAGTGCCTTGCCAAAAATCTATTGTTAAGAATGCTTGATATCTTATCAGATTTCTAAGCTTTCATTTCAACAAATCCTAGACAAATCTTCATTTACAACATCACTTAAGTTATCAATTACGAAAGCATAGTCTGTCAAGTGTTGGGATGTGAATCCCAATGGTCACATGACTGTTCTTTTTCCCCATCTCTTCATATTTGAAGAGATCCGTATAAATAACTAAGCGGAGTCTATGTATGGTGTATAGTGGATTGGATTACTATAACAATTCTTATCTTGAGAGTGGATGTAGGCAATTGACGAGCCACTATAAATATTGTGTTTATTGTGTTTTGTCTTCTTTTGTTTCTATTTTGAATTTACAATTGGTATCAGACCATGGTGAAGTGATTGCACAAAGATGGAAGAAGATGTTGAAGCTGATTCAATCATCGAATAGTTTCTTGGCCTTTTACTTTTGGCAGAGAATAATCGTGTGCTAGTGAAGGATGAAATAAAACATCATGTACACAGGTGGGATAGGTGGAAAAATAAGGATAATTTGGCTTGTTGTGTTGAACGAGATTGTTGGAGAGGTGACAAGAAAAGAGAGAGGCCTAACAAACGCAAGTCTAGAAAGAAGAAAACTATCTCACTACTGTCTCCTCATTTTGGAAGGTGTTTTAACTGTAGAAATATTGGTCATTGGGCTAGAGACTGTAAAGCTGAGGATATAAAAAATAAATGTTACCAATGTAGAGAGTGGGGTCATATTGAAAGGAATTGCCTTAATCATTTAAAATCATACACTTAGGTGAATGAGACTCAAGTTAAATCTACTATGGACCTCTGGGAAATATAAGAAAAAAAAAAAAAGCAAAGGAATGATATGAATTTGAACAGATTGAAGAAATAGAAATTGATGTCATCCATGTAGTGAAGGTCGAGCACCATGATGTCTCGATTAGAGTTAGCATTAATTTTCCATGTGCAGAGTTTAGAATTTTGCTTCTTTCCCTGTTGTTTGAGGCAGTTGAAGCGGTTTCTTTTTAGTAAATTGCATGCTATGTCAAATGAAGAGTAGGATAGTATAAAAAAAATTGGGGATTATTCATTGAGGAATAAGAAGAGGAGGTTTAAGAGTGGTGGAAGGACCTTTGACTAGGTTGCAGCCGGTTAAAATAAGGAAGAAGAATCCTCTTCCTATGAATTTCATGTCAAGAGCATGGAAGAGAGATTTCTAGATCACACAAAGTGTGATCAATGAGATTACAGGTTACCTAGGAATGGCTGCAGTCCAACACCAAGGGAGCGATGAGATTAAAGGTAAGAGATGTTCATCGCAACAAAGGGTATGTACACTCATTAGTTTATTTATCATAATCAAAAGCCTAACCTGATTATGGGTAATGTCCTTCCAATGAGATTCACTTCTAACAGTGCTATAATTTCTAACGTAGAGAAACATATATGTGATTATGGTTTGTTTATGAGTGCCCCTAGAGACTACGAGCCAGTCACGTAGCATATACGCAAGAACCGTCTGAAACAAATAGGGGATTGGGAACAACTGTATCCAATGAAATATGATCCACTGAAGCCCAGTGAATTCCCTTCTATGAACAAATACTAGTCTATAGAGAATGAAAATAGAGTGGAAAGGAAGATAAATAGACACAGGAAGATGAATAGATAGGATAGTGAAGATGAAATGGGTCATACTGGAACGGCTGGTGGAATTGTTATTTACTAGAATGAATATCATTTTCAAGGCTTCCTTTCTATGTCTAAGGCCCAAGGAGATCGATTATTGAAGCGATATTAAATTTCTAAACCAGAAGTAACATGTACAAAATGGATACATGAAGATGAATGTCTCATTCCTGCCAATGATGGACTATGGGATGTTCTATCAAATAGTAATATTTTTCGGAAAGGTGGAGGTGCAATGTTTTCAAGAAGAGTTACTAAATATGAGGAAGATATGATTCTAGAAATGAAAAAAGGTGTTATTCAAACTTCACTTGACTTGATATTGGATGTAGGTTTCCAAGTTGGGATGGTGATTTGATGGGTTCTAATCATCCCAATGTTGTGTCTGATACTAAGGAGCAAACTAAAATGATTGGAATTTATTGAAATGTTAGGATTAAGTAATACTCAGAGAGGGGTGAATCAGTATTACAACACTTTAAACATGAACTTAGCAAATTCCAAATTAACTAGATAAATGCTGAAATGAAAAGAACATAGATGTAAAATACACAACTCATAACACCATAAATTTTTTGTCGAGGAAACCCTGCCCATGGAAAAAAAAAAAACCTTGATGGGGATGGTACCCACAAATATGCACTAAAAGTATATTGTCCCTGTTAGGAGACTAGCCATGTTAGGAGCTGGTTATTACATTATTACATTAGTACATTTCCTTGTTACAGGAATAAAAAACCTTGTTAAAGGTATATTGGGCTCACTCCTCATACAATCAGAAATGAGATTATGTTACAATGCTTTATCAAGATTGAACAATACAAGAATCTACTATGCTAAGGTAGTTCCAGTTGCAGTTTGCATTACCATATGACTGATTCTGATATCACAATGCATCCATCCAACTCTTCGCATCCATACCAATCTATCACACATCCATCACATTCTTGAATCTCGCTCATCCCTTCTCAAAAACCTCTTCATATATATACATTTGTACATATCCAATCGGCTTCTAATGACATCATAAAATAGAATTAATACTTATACAAAAAGTAATTGGCTAGTCTGTAATCAAAAACTATCAAAACATAGGTAATCCATAATTTGAATCCAACATATCACGTTTGGAATTCACATTATACTCCCTCAATCATTGCAACTGTTCATCTGCCCTATATCACTATTACTTTGTCTTCGTATGTCTTCATCATACTGCAACTTACTGCGAGCAACTCCAAAATATAAGAAATCTTAACTAAAGGTCACACATATCCCAAAATAGCTTCTCCTAAGCTTTCATGTATTTATTTATTATATATTTTATTTTCTGAACAAAACTATACTCATGTACCCTGTAACTTTGCTTCCTAAACATAGTCATTTTGCAAGCTATAACTCTAAAACTATGCAGAGCACTAAGAGACCATTCGTAACATATTTTTTACCATAAATAATAACCCTCAAGTGTTCTATAACACTTATGAATGAGCCACTTGCCAACAATCTCTCCATTTGGCATTGATGACAACAGTTAGTCAAACATGACTAAGTGTCAATACCAAAAAAAAAATATACACAACGCTCTTTATCTCCTTTACATATATCTTCTTTACTCTATAGATTTTTCATATCTTCTCTTCTCCCCCTTTGACATCAATGGAACAGGTATACAAAAATATAGAATACATAACAAAATTGTGCCACTGCTTACCAAGAATTATTTCATCTTTAGGAAATCTTGGAAGGGGCTCTCCAAGATCTTCACTTCCTTTGACAAAGTCTTCACAAGTATCTGACTTGCATGAATCATCCCATTCAGTGCATGAGAAGATGTCTTTTCTTCCTTTAGCTCAGTAGGCATATGTCCGGTGAGGGCTTGCACTATCCTTTCCATGTTTTTGAATTAAGAAGTAGCAAGAGGGTGTTGGCCTAAGGTACAACATATAGCTAACTAGAGGAGAATTAAAATTAGATTAATTCATCCTAGAAGCAGCAAGAGAGCATATAAAACCATCTACCTCTATCAAAAACTAAAATGAAAAGAGCTATTCTAGAGTGAATCAAAATCCTAAGAGCAAAGACTATCAAGTTTAACCAACATAAAATATATACCATGCCACACAAGGATAATAGCCTTAATTAAAGTTTTAAACTTAAAACTGAAATTAAAAAAAACCAGTCCAACCATAGGGCTTGTTTTCAGCATCACCAGAGTTCACAACACCACCCCAGTCCCACAGCAGAGTCATTTTACATCCCATATGCACTTGGAAAGCAACATGTCAGCCCACTCTTCATTCATGAACTTGAAGAGCTCACGATTTCCTTCCAAAAAATTCTTCCCATCAGAGGCCTTCTCATTTAATAGACAAAGGGTTGTAGAAGAAGCATCCATAACCTTAAGGGCAAAATTTTTTACGTCATCCAATCTCATGTTGGTATTATTCAAGTCCCCATTATGTTTGGCCACCATATTCTCTAGATTTTGAATCTAGTATTTGATTCTTCCCACTAAGAAGCCACTCATAAAAATTTTAGTACTCTCATCCATATTGGTTGTCTCAGTAGTTGGGACATTATCCTCCTTACCCTTGTCAGGCAAGGTAGTTTAAATGTTGTCTTTACCCTCCTCTTGATCAGAGGAATTCTTAGCCTCTTCCCGGCTGGGAGAACCCACAGGGGCATGCTCCTGGTCAAATAACTATTTCATGTCTCTTTTACCCTTCTCCTTAGCGAGACGGGAGGAGCATCAATTAGTATTGGGTTGTGGGTTCATAGACTATTGGTATTCAAGGTTAATGTAGATATTTTTGGTCTTTTTGTGAAGTCACTAAGAGGAACATTCAGAGGATAGGTCATGTTTGGATCCACCCTTAGAGCTAGGATTAGGGTGGATTTTATAAGACTTATGACTGGTAGTAGGGATAGAGCATCCCATAGAACTCAGGAATTGATAACTTTGGTGTGATTAAACTTATGTCTTCTCCATGTTAGAAATATGGGTCTCAAGAATTGATAACTTAGGTGTGATTAAACCCTTCAGCATACCAAATCTTCCCACAAATCTCCCTTTCTCTATATCCAAAACACTTAGTTTGTCCAATATTCTAGATACTTCTCTTTCTTACTCAAATATAGAGTGTGAAGAGGTCTCAAAATTATCTATCATCTTGTCCAGATTTATTCTATCTTTTTCTATTATCTACTCAATTCTTTGAGATGTCTAATAGAATTTATATAGTAATTGTGTAACTTCATTCCATGCGATACACAACTCCTTTCCTTAGATATAGTATTGTTCAATATTCCCATGTCCCATGAGATAGACTTGAAAACTTCTTCCAGCTTCTTTGTTAGGTAGTTTTTCTCTTGTTTCTCTTCAAAAATCTTGTCTAAGGACTCATAGTTACTATCAAAGTCATCCAATACCCTACACTATCCTTTGATTCCAAAGTAAAAGGTATAGGTAGGATTTTTTTGACAGTATCAACTACTCTTTCCATTATCCTTGTCTTCCTCTCACCTTTCTGCTCAGATCTTTCTTTCAATTTAGCAAATGTGATGTAGGATAACTTCATCATCTTATCCAAATCCATATTCTTAACATTAATTTTTGAAGTCTTATATCCACTTGCCAAAATTAAGATGAACAAATAGATGCATGAGTTACATGTTTCCTTCACTACTTCAACTTTGCTCACTTTCTGCTCTTCTTTCTCTTCCATTTCAAGAATAATGCTTCCTTCAATGTTGGTATATCCTTCTCAAAATTGTAATTGACATCCTGTGAGGTGTCCAAAGACACAGCCACACCAGAAATAAATCAATATGGTTGCTTCACAATACTCATCAATTGACTAGTATCTTCGCCCTTTGATTTGTCAAGACTTATTTCTTCCATCCTTGATGACTCAACTTTTTCAATAGTTCTACGCTTAGTAGGCTTTGGTGGTGAGGACTTCTCAAGTTCAGCACCCATCAGAACCTTATCCACAACCTTTGTGTTTCCTCAATCACTTCATCGTACCTTCTCCCCATTATCTTTACCAATATTAACTTAGTTCTTAGCAAAGGTTTTAAATCATTCAAGATCTTCTCCATCTCCTTAACATAAACAACAATTAATATGTCTTCAATTTTTCTTGTACTCTGATTTCTTCATCTTCTATCTATTCTAGTTGTTTCCTTGGCTCTAATTTCTCATAGAGTTCCTCAAGTATACTACATTCAACTTCTAACAAGTTCTTCTTAAAATCAAGTAAGTGATTTATTATCATGCCTTCAATCAAATTCTGATCAGATGCATCATACCTTACATATTATCTGGATAAAGTATTAATTTTTCCTTTCTCAACTATTCTCTTCTCCAATATCTTTATGTCAGGTTTGCAGAAATATTTCACATTCAGACTCTTCTCTTATACTTTCTTCTATTATCCTTTCTTTTCTTCTCCCTTCTCTTCAACTTCTTTTTTGTGTCTCTTAGGTGGATATTCTTGTTTAATGGACCTTTTTTTCCTTCTTGGAAATTCCATATTTTTCTCTTTCTGCAATGTTGTTTTTGGTGGTGGAGGTGTTGGTTTAGATGTATCAATCATAGTAGATGGTGGAGTAATTACCTTCTTTACTTCTAGAGGTGGAAGGGTTTTAGGGGCAGTGCTCGACATCCTAGAAGCTCTTTCTATCATATCCTTTCTTACCTCTTTCATCTCCTCATTTTTAATACAAGCCTTGGCTTCTAGATAATCTACCAAGTTATCTAATTTCCTCTTCCTTAAACCTCTAGTTATTTCTTCCCTTATCTTTTCTAGCTACTCTTCATAGGTTCCCCATCTTTCTTCAGACAAATCAATTTTTGAGTATAGTATGTGTTAAACATATAGTGAAGACCTTAGAACTGACTTCATATCCCAGAGGATAACACCACTTCACCCTAGGCTGAACTGCCTTAAAGAAAATACAATCAGTTTCAAGCATGAAATAGATTGTATCCTTGTACTTCTCTAGCAATGCCTTAGGAATCCTTTCTCTTTCCTTGATTTGTCTCTACAAGATTCTGATCATCCCAAATAAATCACCATCAACCCATAAACTATTTTGTCTTCTATAGCTCTGTGTAATTTGAATTCTAATGGGTTGACTGTCCTTCCAAGCTCTAGCGTGCATACCAGGAAAACTATGTACAATATGAATATAGATGTGTATCAATCGAGATCCAAACCTAAATGCCTTTGACTTATCCTTCTTAAATTACTTTACATTATCCAAGAAATTTTGTGCAAGTATGTCACAAAGGTTATATTTAATGTTTTCTTTAACCATTATGTATGTCATCAAAATCACTCTTATAGATACCAAGTTAGGTTGGCTTCTATAATGTAGCTTGTATCCAAGAATTGTTGAAACCAATCTAACATCTTGCTAAAAATATATAAATGATAATCATCTCTCTCATATCCCATCGCAAATGCATTGGGGTTTCCAACTATTTCTTTATGTTTTTATTTGCAACATGAATGACTTTAGAATTATCCAAACATTCTATACTATGCATCAACTCGCTACATATCTTCACAGGCTGATCTCCAAGCCAAATGAACTGGTCATGAACTCTGCTCAAAATTATTTTAATCCATTCCTCTTCAATGAATTCATAAAGTTCAGTCATCTGTATGATACTTCAATTTTCAAGGTGTGTGGACTCGAATTTCATCTTCACATGTTCTCCAATCATGTCCTTCATCTCATAATATATATCAAAGTCTCCCTTAGACTCAAACTTACAATGAATGTAATCCCTAATGTCTTTGGCATGTAGAACATTGTATGGTATTTGAAAAAATGCACCTTCGATATCATCCTCAGTTGATTTGAATGGGTGTTTCTTAAACTTATACCTAGGCCTTTCAACGACATCGAAAATCAACAGAGTATCCATAACCAAAGACTTGAAAAAGATCTAAATACATTTTAAGTACCGATTTTGTGAATTTCTACTTTTATCAAATGCTCAATGCACTTGCTTCGTTTCCTATAATCTATGTTATCCTTTGGGTTTCTTCTTCGAATGATGTTTGAAGAAGTTCTTTTGATTAATCTTATAATTCCTTGTGTAAAGAATTGACACAGTTCCCAATAAACTCATCTCTGCACATAATCCAATTGATTTAATAACTTGGAAATCATAGGATATAGATTGTACAAAAATTCAACCTCAAATATGTGTTCCAAAACATCTCCTCATAGTATCACTAAGCTTGCAAGAGATTACTCTTCATAATCAGGCGCTGGATATATTTATTATGTTTCCTTCCAACACTCCCCCTAAGGCCATGCTTGGCCTTCTAGGTTGATGTAGAAATGTTCACATCAGGCAAACGCTCAATAGTATCTACTAACTTTCCCTGAATCAATTCTTCATTTGTTTCTTTTACCTTCCATACCTTACCATTGTTTTCATCTTCTGGTTTTCTAAAATGACTCTTGAATTAATCATTGTATTCTACAAGACTCTTACCAGTATCACCAATATTATTCTTTATAACCATAGGCAATGTTCCTCTTCTGTTATTAGTTCCATTGTACCTAAAATAATTTTCTATATGTCCCGAATTGTTATATTTGTAGCATGTAGGAGGTGGTTTGTTCTGATTAAACTGTAACTTATAATACCTTGTGATGTGCCCAAAGTTATTGTATTTGTAAAATGTGATCTTAGGTGTTTTTTCTTTCCTAAGCTAATCTTTCTTAATTCTAGATAGATTAGGTTTCCTACATTTTGCTTTCTTGTGTCCATATGCATGACAATTGTTGTAAAAGCCATCAAAGGATCTGTAAGTAATTTTATATTTGCAGTCTCTCTTCATGTGTCCAATTTTGTTGCATCTATAACATCTACCTTTGAAAGGTCTGACCTATTCTCTAGTTTTTTCAAGACCATCGATATTTGCTTCAGATTTTTCTTCTTGAGTCTTTGAACATTCAAATTTATTGAAGCCAACTCTAGTGATGTCTCCTTTAGGTTTCAGTCAATCTCTCTTCTCATCATTCTTATCACTTCACATATGGATTTCTTCAATGTGTTTCTTAGTTTGAACAAGTTCTCCTTTTATTATCTGATTATATTTTTTGAATTGTAGATATTTTTTCTTGTAGTGCTCAAGTTCACTCTGCATTTGTCCCATATGAATATTAGCACCTTTTAAGGCTTCTTCAATTTTTTTTTCTAGCATCCTTTTCCTGTTGAATTTATTTAGCCATTTGAAAGGAATTAGTTTCATGATCAAGCTTGAAAGCATCTTTCTCTTGTTCAAGATGTTTTATCCAATCTGATGTGTTATTGTTAGAATCCTCTTTGATTTTATCCACAAGATCTTGTCTGTGATTACTGGGAAGTTCAAGTGGTTCTTTTAGTTTCTTGATGAATCCCTCTACTCTTCTCAAATTGAATTTAAAATCACTAATTTCTGCTTTATCTTTATCGAGGTCCTTAAGTGTTGCTTCAAATTTTTCTTCCTAACTTTCAGAATCCATCTTGATCTCCCTTAACCTGTTACGCTTTCTCTCCAAGGGCCAAAAGCTCTGATACCAATTGATAGGATTAAGTATTACTGAGAGGGGGGTGAATAAGTATTACACCACTTTAAACATGAACTTAAAAAATTCCAACTTAACTAGATAAATGCTAAAATAAAAATAATATAAACGTAAAACACACAAATCATAACACCATGAATTATTTTTGAGGAAACCCTCACAAAGGAAAAACCTTGGTGGGGATGGTACCCACAAATATGCACTAAAAGTATATTGTCCCTATTAGGATACCTAGCCCTATAAGGATTTGATTATTACGTTAAAGTAAATTTCCTTGTTAGAGGAATACAAACCCCTATTAAAGATATACTGAGCTCACTGCTCATACAATCAGAAATGAGGTTTTGTTAAAATGCTTTATCAATAATGAACAATACAAGCATCTACTATGCTTAGGTAGTTCCAGTTGTAGTTTGAATTACCATCTGACTTATTCTAATACCACAATGCATCTATCCAACTCTTCACATCCATTCCAATCTATCACCCATCCATCACATTCTTTCATCTCCCTCATCGATTCTCATAAAGCTCTTCTTATATATACATTGTTACATATCGAGTCAGCTTCCAATTACATCATAAAATAGAATTAAGACTTATACAATAAGTAATTACCAAGTTGGTGATCATACACTATCAAAACATAGGAAATCCACAATCTGAATCCAACATAGCATGTTTGGACGTTGCATTATACTCCCTTAATGATTGCAACTATTCATCTGCCATGTATCACTATTACTATGTCTTTGCATGTCTTAAACATAATGTAACTTATGATGACCAACTCCTAAACATAAGAGATCTTAACTGAAGGTCACACATATCCCAAAATAGCTTCTCCTAAGCTATCATGTCTTTATTCATCATATATTGTCTTTGCTAAACAAAAATGTACTCATGTACCCTATAACCATGCTTCTTGAACTTAGTCATTTTGCAAGCTATAACTCCAAAACTATTTATGACACCAAGAGACCATTCATAACATATGTGTTGCCATAAATGACAATCCTCAAGTGTTCCAAAACACTCCTGAATGAACCACTTTCCAACATAGAAGTCCAAGTTGATTGATTTGGATATTGATGCTTCAAATGGTTATTTATTAGAGGTTCAAGCATTCTTGTGGCACCTTGTGACATTTGGTATTGTTTTAGAGTATGATGTAGGTGAATTAGGAAAGCTTCTTTTACGACTTGGAAAAACACCTGAGATTTTTCAATCTCTTTGACTTGAAGAAAAAATGTGAGGGATTATGTACACTTTGGTCAACAATGGAAAGAAAATCAAGGTGTTGGGAAATTATCGACTTGCATATGATAAAGTGGAAGAAAATAATTCTTATAAGCTATGTAAGGGAAACGTGAAGGTGGATTCACAATTATCTTTCATGGAAGGTTATGCATCTTATTCATTTTGCAATGGAAGTTGTGTATCAGTTGAGACACAACCTCAGACATACAAATATTAAAAAGGATTTGGGACCATTATAAGGTAATGGGGTACATTTCATTTGAATTTACATTCTCAGCGTGTGGGGGAAGTGGCTAAATTATGGAGAATTATTTAAAGAAAAAATGTAGACATGAAAGTATTATTGTAACATAAGATGAGTCACTGGAAGCTATTAGAACTTTTGTTTGGTAGTTATATGTGATGCCATAAGTCTTTGGAGCTTTATATCCCACTTTAATAAGATGAAAAAGGAAAATCCAAGCCTATTTTTATATTGGAGAATGATGAAGGGGTAGCGGAGGTCAATGGTGAACAAATAGGAACAATTAGTATAGGATCCATGGACATGAAACTATGGACTAGAAATATAAGTGATGTAGTAAAAATTACAATTCAACAGGAAGATGGCAGGTTTGTAGATGCTCTCTTGTCTATTACAAACAAGGTATGTAGTAGAACAAAATTTGTTTTATTGTTGGATTATATTCAGGAAAATTGAATTTGGAGCACATAAATTCACAATGTGTGTGAAAAAACTTAGAAAAATCAAATCCTTCTTAGTGTCTGGTTACAATGTAACATTAAATGTGGAAAAGTAGGAGATGCCACAGTGCATGGTTGCGCCAGTTGGACTTGACGGGGGAATTTTTGGGTTGTGAACCTCAATGGTCACATGACCATTCATTTTCCTCCATCTCTGCGTATTCTAAGAGCTTTGTATAAATAATTATGTTGTCTATGTATGGTACATAGTGGATTTGATTAATGTAAGAATTCACTTCTTGAGAGTGGATGAAAGCAATTGTTTAACCACTATAAATATAATTTTTATTGTGTTTCTTATTCTTTTCTTTCTTCTTTGAACTTACCCCAAGAATCTATTGAAGGATGCTGAATATTTTAGTTGAAGAATAAAAAAGGTTCTGAAGGGATCCTGATACTCTTTATAGAATTCAGTCTACGTAAAGTTAAGAACATATTTAATCTTCATTTCAAAGATATTTTTAAATAAAATTTATTAAATTATATAGATATTGATACTTTAGTTTTATAGAGATTACAACTGGACAAATAAATTTATATTTCAAATTTATTTTCTCAATTAAATATAAGGGAAAAATAGAAAAATAGCTACATCAGGTGTGCTTGTTCATTTACAATAACGTATGAGACTATAGAACCTAAGTGATCCAATCATTAGTGGATATAAAAATTACAATAAGTATCATCGATAAGTATATATATTTACATCAAAGGATCAAAACTAGTAATCAAGAAGGAACTCAAATTGGAGTGAGAGTCTTTAAGGTTTCTTTTTGGGAGCCATCACTCCGGAAACAACTATAGACGGACCAACAAAAGGGATATCAATAGTGGGAGTAGGATTCAATGATGAATTATGGGAGGTCTGCTTCCCTTTTTTCCTTTCTTTATTTCATACATCTGAGAAGTTCACTGAGAGTGATGTTGAACTCATCATCCTCCTTGGTTTCTCTGTAGGAAGTATATGCAAAACCTACCACCTTTTTTTTGAAATTATGTCTCTCCTTCATGGATCAACTCCCTAAACTTTACTTGTTTCCATTTAAAGTTAATTCCAACCTGTGAAGAAATAGTAAATCATATGAGTCTCCAAAGACACTCAGTAAGACCTGCATCTCTATTATTGAATAGATCATTATTCCTATACTTCCAAATGAACCATAGAATATAAACATATAATATAGAAAAAAAAATAATTTTTATCATTATTGATAATCAAGAAATTCAAAGAAATAACATTAGAGACTTAAAAGTTAGTGCCAAGGGTGAGACAAATAATTACCCATAGTTCCTTAGCAAAATGACAATAAAAAATGTGATTAACGGTTTCACAAGATCTAAAAAATGAGAAAATATTTAGTTCCCCATTAAGTTTCATACTAGGCAGTCTATGTAAGATTAAAAGCTAAATGGAAAAATCCAACTTGGGTTCAAAATTCCTATGCAAGAGATTCAATAGAAATCTCCCCCAAGCTTGGATATTGAGATCAAGGTGTCATGTATGATTCAAGTGTTTGATAATCTCATCATAGTCAGAAAGAACCTTGCAAACTTTTTTTTTTTTTAACTAAAAGGTAAGGGGTACCGTCTTTCCACCTAAGATACTCAATTTTTACATCCCCATCAACACACTATATTGGAAGGCATGGTTCTTTACATGCCTCCCTCGAAAGTGAATAAGTCCTATAATGGGTACTAGGTAACCCAAAGTTATCTTATAGTTCCCGTCATTAGATCAAAGAGATAATTTGGATAATATCAGAGAAACAAGATATGACCTTCCTAGCCCATTTATTTCTAGATAATCCTTGTATCAGAGCTAAGGGATTATTATCATGGTATACATTCCACTAGATGTATTTTTTTACCACAAATCCTATTATGATCATCAAATATTCTGTTTCTGCAAATCAAGTATTTTACTTTGTTCCAACTCTTCAAAATTGACTTGAAGAACTTGTAACCAACCACATTATTCTCAAGTTTTCCAGAGAGGGGTTCATTTATATGAGGTCCCTTCCACCCTTTCTTGTGAGTAGGGACAGTTCTATTAATGTTATTCCTGATTAGAACTTTTTAAGTTTCTTCTCCTTGGGTGGCCTTAGCAAACCATTTTTACTACCAAAATAGTTCCTTGGAGTCTAAGATCTGTAAGCCCCAGACATATTACCTCCTTTCTCATGGAGCACCATTTCCAATTAAAAACATGCTTCTTCAAATTTCCTCCACCATAAGATCACAAGAAGTATTTGATATTCTTTTAATTGTATTCAATTTGGGTCTGGTTGAAGATCCAAGAAGAAGCATGGTATATGGTGTAGGATGAGAGGATTTTATAGCATATTTGGAACCTACTATTAGGGGATATGTATTTATTATTCTATTTATGCATTTTCTTATCAATATTCACCTTGACCCATTCCCACATTTCTTTCAAGTTAGGACAAACTGAGAATGGGATTCTAAGGTACCTCATAATGTGGGTGGGTCCACCCCAAGGTAGGGAGAAATTATTACACCACTAAGGGGGAGAATATTCCAAGCCCAAAATTATAGATTTATGGAGAGATACCTTACTTCCTAAGGCAGACGAAACCAACTCCAACTTGATCATAATATTCTAAATATTCTACTCCTTGAGATCAACAATTACATTAGTACCATCTACAAATTGTACATCGATTAAATCCTCCTTATTGGGAAGAAGGGTATCTCTCACACTAGGAGACAATGAGTCACCTTTTAGAAGGGAAAATAGGGCATCTTCTACCAAAATAAATAAGGCAAGCACTAGTGGGAAACCTTGCCTAATTGACCTTCTGAGGAAAAACTTAGCTAATTTACCTCTATTTACCTCAATAGATGCAATAACCCCATTCAAAAGGGTTCTAACCATTTGGCCAAAAAGGGAAGGGAAATCCAAACTTTCCATTATCATATTAATAAAATTACACTCAACTCTATCCTATTACTCTTCATAGTTAAGTAGCATAATGCAGACTTGTTGGCTGAAATCCTTAGCGCAATCAAGAGCCTCCCAGCGGGTGACAAGATTTTCCAATATATATCATCCTTTCACAAAGCTTTTTTGTGTTGAGCTGATCACATGGACGAGTATATTTTCCAATCTAATTACCAGTAATTTATCTATAATATTGTATGAGACATTCAAATGTGTGATGGGTCTCTTTTTCTTCAATAATACCTTATCCCCTTCTTTAGGAATAAGCTTGAGCATCCCTGAGTTTATGTTAGTTCCCAGAGATTCTTGGTGAATGGATTCAAAGTAAAGTTGATATAATTCCTCCCCTATCCATTAAATGTTTTTTTTATTCATTCGACTTGTAGACCATCAGGCCCAGGTGACTTATCATTACTCATGATGAGAATGACATTTTTAATCTCTACAACTTAAATGGAAGAGTTTAAGAGAAGATCATATTCATCAGTGACCTTCTTAGCGATGATTGTCTTAATTTAATTCCTAGTTGCCTCCATCTCTTGTCCCCTATCTTCTATATAAAATATATTAGACTAGTAGTGTGCAAATATTTTTAGAATATCCTCTTGTGCACTGATTATAGTTCCATGATCACATAAGAATTCTATCCTTTCTTTGGCCTCTTTTGTTATTACTAAATGAAATAAGTATTGGGATCCTCTATCACCATGGGAGATCCAATTTATCATTTCTCTAGTTTTATCACCTTGTCTTTTCAATTTTTTGAGTCTCCTTAGGGCATCTTTAGATTGGGCTAAGGTTACCATTATCACATGATTAGAGGGTTCATGTTACATTATTCTCTCTTCTAGATAGAGATACTCATGGATCATTACTTCTTGACTCATCCCATCCTTGCCATTTTTTAATCGCCACTGTTTTGAAAAGCGATCTCAAAATAAAGATGTTTTGGGATGATTTGTCTATAACACTTTGATGTCTAACACTATAATTATTATACCATTAGGTAATCTCAATTGCATCCCTTATCCCTTCATCCTTCAATGTGTGGGTTTTAACTACAAACTCTTCTCTTGTCTCATAATTAGGGTTAAGATTTCAAAGATGAAAGATTGATCCCACAATGGGATGGTGGTTTGAGATATTATATGGAACCACGTGAACACCAACCTCATTGTCATCTTTCTTAGAGATGAAAATATCCTTATTGGATTAAAGGATATCCAATATTTAATACAACCTTTTATCCATTTTCTGGAAATTGAACAATGTATGCTAAATACCTCTTAAAGTAGCCTTGTTCCATGCAAGAGGGTCCAACAACTTGAGCTTGTTAATGATTTGATACCAAAAAAACATTTCATCACCCTATCACTCAAATTTGGCTCCACTTGAGATGTCTTGGGGTCCTTCAACCATGTCAAAGTCACCCCTATAATCCAAGGTATATTCATAAGGGATCTCATCCACCTCTAGAGCTCAATTCTATCTCTATATTCATTAGGAGGATATACATTACCCACACCAAATTTTGTACGATTATATATAAAAGTGATCCAAACCATTATGTTAGAAGGTGAACATCGCCAATCAAAAATGTATTTTTCCTATTTTGTTCCTACCATGATGGCACCAACACTTCTTCCTTATTATTTTTAGTATGGAAAAATTTAGCATCTTTCCATATGCATTTGAGGTTGATGTCTAGGGTGAAACCAATTTATTTGACCTCTTGAATTAATAGGATATCAATATCATTTTACATCCTCAGAAACCTCTTGATAACATTTTTCCTATTTGGGGATTCCTATCCCTTGACATTCAAAGAAGATATTTTGATATCCATAAAAAACCTAAAGCATATGTGTCCATAGGAGCCTAAAGCTCTTAAAAACAATTAGGAAGTTTCTTCTTAGGATGATTTTATGCTTTTGGGTTAGAGGTAGAGCCAAGAGGCCTTCCTCTTTTCCTCTTAGAATCATGTTCAGGTGCTTCCTTAACAGAAGATTAGAGTCACTAGCCTTGTCCCCCTTATTGGGTCTAGCCTTTTTATTATGTTTTTTTTTTCCTTAAAGATGTAGGATCCTCTCCCTAAGTTTTAGTGGATCCTACTTCCAAATTGGTCCCCTCTTCACTAGAAACTTGTCTCCAACCTAACTCCCACAAGGAGTATCATAAGCTTTCACCCTCTTCGAAAAGGAGGTTTCAAGAGGGAAAGAAACACATTTTTTGAAAAGTGGTTGGTGGAATATAGGGGGAGGAGGTAGGGGAGGGGGCTCAAGAATAATATTGATGGTGTAGTTACTTACTTTTTCATCCTTCCCATATGCCTCTCTAAAAGTATTGAGACCATCTATGTAATAATTAAGAATATCCTTCTCATATTTTTTAACACTAACCACTACCTCGTTATCATTTTCAACATTAGATAAATCATTGATCTCCCCGGGGTCCCCAATAGTCTCCCCACCAAAGGGGTTTCTACAACTCTTGGCCTCTCCTTCAATTAGAGGAGGAGAGGTATTTTCATTAACCTTCTGAAGATTCTGGGGGAGGGAGGCCTTCAAGTTGAGAGAGTCAACATTACCAGAGAACCATCTTTATATTTATGTTTCTTTCTTCATGATCCTCTCTAGAGTTAATTTTAAATCATTATAAGTTATGTGTCTAGATTTTGCAGTTGGGGCGTTCTGTCCAAATTCTAGGGTGGAAGCATTTGGTAGGTCCTACGTTTTATCCTGATATTTTGAGGGAGGAAAGGCACCATGACCAACAAGTCGATTTAAGGTAGATATGAGTGCATCAAGAGAAGTAAATATCTGTGTAGAAGCTCTATAGGTGAGAACATTAAGAGAAGAGCCAACTTTATATTCATGAATTGAGGAGTGATTATGGGGTTGAAGGTTTGAGGATGGGTCAACTAGTTTAGGTTTAAGTGGGGGGGTTTCTTCTTTAGAAGAGGATAGGATTTCCTCTTATGGCCTTCTCTCCTTCAAAGAAAGAACACATTTATGCCTCCAAAAATGGTAATGGGGTAAGAGACTCCATAGTTTCCCAGGTCAAAGAACAGTTTTTCCCACATATCTAAGTCAGGGTTAATACTTATAAGCACTCTAGCATCACTATGAGGTAGAAGATTATATGTAATTTCTACCCTAATAAATTTTCCAATAGGCTCCAATATTTTTGGTAAGAGATTCTAGAAAAAATGTGAATGATTTCTAATGATTAGCCACCGTAGAGCTAGCAGGGCTAAAATTTCATCGTAATTAGCTTCAGAGGAACAAGGAATCACAATGAAGCTCTAATACCCTATTCACAAAAACTAGCCATCCACAATTTATTTCTATAAGAACTAGAGTTAACAAGAAAAATAAAAATAATGGGTAAAAGCATGAAGGTGTGTTAGATTGTGGGCTAACCTAGAGAACTTGGATGAATCTAAGTATGCATCACAAGGATCCTAATGATGCCTATGTAGCTAGACATACTTGAACGAGTTCCACTAACATAATAAAAGTCACGGAAGGCAGTTTAAGCCCCTCATTTGCATATTGAGGGGCTAGTGGAGCAGAGAAGGGGGCTTGAGGACACTCGGCTGAGTGTGAGGTTAGGGGCCCTCTTTTTTACAATTTATTGCTTATTTTTTAAACTATTTTTTGTAACTATATGGTTAAAAATTATATTTTAATGTCATATTAGTACCAAATGTTTTAATTTTTAATATTTTTTTCATAATTATATGTATAAAATGGTTAGTTTTCATATTTATTCTTAAAATGAAAACCTCAAAATTTAAAATGTAAACCCGAAAACATAGATCTTAAAATGTAAACCTTAAACCTTAAAACATAAACCTTAAAATGTAAACCTTAAAAACTAAAACTCAAACCTTCAACCTTAAACATTCCATTAGTGTTCACCATGTACACTATAGATGACATCAACACTATATCACAAAACTAGCAAATAATCTAAACATAAAAACATAAATAATTTAAACTCAATTGCAAATAATTGTATAGCCTTAGTGTATTGTAATAAAATTACTAGATGAAAGAATCAAGTTTGTCATTTTCTCATGCAATGTGAACCTTGATATGTCTATCATTTTTCATTTATCAAATTTTACAATTTCATGCAACCTATCTAGCAAGATGACAAGTATCTTTATATGTCTCATGTTTTTTCATTTCATGCATATGACATGCTATTTTATTTTCTAAATAAACCAATATAAATTTTAAATCATGCTCCCTTCCTAAAATAATATGTTGTAGAATTTGTTTGGTCATTCAAAAAACCTTTAAATATGAACATTAATCAGAAGTACTCATTAAACCATGAAAGGAATAAAATTTCATTGTATGGATGTAATATGTAGTGATTTAGTACATCTTAAGGAGACATGTACTATTTAATGATTTGAATTCCTTAGGGAAATAAAATTGTTTTTAATTTACGAGGTTTTAATTTTTTTTGTTGAATAAATGTGTTGCAAAATTGTCTTGTGTACATTTGATCATTTGAATGTCTCTTAAGGGGATCTGTAATATGTCTAATGCTTTGAATGTCTTAAGGGGATGTTTAAATTTAAGTAATGATTTGAATGTCTTAGGATTCAATGAAATTGTTTTTAGTTTACTTGAGGTTTTTATATTTATATGTTAAATGTTTAATTTTAGATATGATTAGAATATAATTTTAGATATTATTAGAATATATAGTTTGTACATACAATGTGATATATACATGTATATACATAAATTATTTTGTTAATTATATTTACAATGTACATGTGTGAACTTGCCATTTATATCTAAATTCCTACATCATATCTAAACATAATGGCATCTAGTGGTTAACAACCTAGTTTACATCATGATAGTGACCATGAATCATGACCATTGTCTCATTGTACTCCCTAGATTAGGGAGAATCATAGACATGGGACTATATCTAGATTGCATGATGCTCTATCTCAGCTAGAGGGAACATTGAAAAATACTATTGTCCTCCCTAATAGGGAGAGGTTGGAATCCATTCACACAAAGCTTATGAGTATGATACAGAAGGCTAAATCATACAACCCCTATGATGAAACCTTCATTGATACATTTTATCATAGCTTAGCTAGTACAGTATCAGGGACACTTACATGGAGGAATTTTGACATGGATGTTACTATGGCCAATGTTAAGTCCATGTTTGGACTTGAATACCTAGACAACAAAGTAATGAGAGCTTATAGAGTGACTAAGTGTAAGGATGACCTTGTGGCCCTCTTCATGTATCCTAAATGGTTGGCCGCCCATCATATGTGGCCAAAAATGAGGAGGTTCCACGCTATTTCTATAAAAAATTATATACAAAATTCCTGTTAGGGTATGATGTTGATTACACAAAATTTCCATGGCTTGCAGGTCAAGGACAGGGAAAATTTTTAGATAAGTTCAGATGACCTGATGTACCACAACACCCTAGTAAGAGGGTATTTGTGGATCAAAATATTTTGGTTCTTCAAAATGGTTTGGAGGTCGACACTAGAGCTGGAGAATTTGTGGCTAAAGAGGCATGCCTAGATATGTACTCTAGCATTTCCTCCATCATGAATCAGGTTGACTAGTTGTCATTTGATTGCATGGGTAGGTACATGTTATGACCTTGTATAATCCTTGGCATTGATCAGTCAGATCCTTTTGATGATCCTTACATCCTCTACCACTTCGATAGGCCTGATGATGTTGCACAAGAGCCCGAGGATCATCTGGACACGATGAGCTCCATGGTAGTGAGTGATCTCCTTGATACTTATCAGGGGTATTTTATATTGCATGGGGTCACTCTGAATGAGATTCCTAAATTCATTTGATGACTAGTTGGGAGATCCTCAACTGATAGTGGCCAGGGACATGGAGATGTACAAGTATGTACTTTCAGATAGGAGGACATGTTGATACGTCCAACAGCTCTGTGAAAGAGTGCAGTTGATCCTACACCTCCAAAGAAGAACTTCCTCTAGAGTAGACACCTTATGTACAACTTCAAACTAGATTCTCATCGCTGCTTATGAATTATGTCATTGCTGTAGTTTCCTTACACTCTTTTGATTTATCATACATTGGAAGTGCATTCCAGTAGATAGATCAGATAAGATACAAAATTTTGATTTTCATTAAATAATTCTAGAGCTTGCAACTATATCTACAAATTAAATAAAAACCCATTACAAAAACATGTAAATCAAGAATTTAAATATATACACATGTATGTGCTCTAGAATTAGATTAAAAGTGAATAATAAGTTAAAAATGAGAATGAAAATAAATTTCAAAATTTATTTATTTACCCGCACAACCATTAGACCAAGTAAAGTGTTGTGAAGAATGTATCTCACAATTCTCAGGATCCTCAAAATAAATTCTAAACCAATGAGTTGCATAGCTCCTACCATGAACCTTAGCATCATTGATATAGAAATGAACCTCCTTGATGATAATTCAATCCTTTGGATCATTAATTTCTACACCATCAAAATAGAATTGTGTGTCTGTGTGTGTGTCTATAGCTCACTTGCAAAAATATTGCTACTTGATTAGAATGATAGTATTGAGACTGAATTTTTGATTGAGGGGAAAATGTTAGTTCTCAAAGAAATCTATAATTAAAATAATACAACTAGGGGGAAAACAATTTTTGGAATTACGATATTGTTTAGCTTTCCATCATGAACCATGACAATGTTTGATATGTGGATAAATCATAGTACAAAATTTGTTCATAAATTCAAGGTAGGGCAATTAACTCTCCTTCAATGCAATTTTTTGGATTCATCTCCTGTCTTAGTTCAATATGTCTCATATTCAAATCTCTTCAAAAATACTACCATTTCAATATCAATATTTTCAATTTTCCATGGAAATTTTTGTAAATCTCTATAATCAACACTTGAAATTTTTATGCATTGTACATTGAACTCATTTGAATCTTCTAGTTTATCACATAAACTAGACTTCACAAATTATCATACTTCCAGGGATGTCCATATTTGGATTAAGTACCGCCATACCTTTTTTATATGATTGCAAGTATAGACAAAAATCAACATGATTTTGACAACAAGTTTGAAGTACCTTGAATATGCCTACAAAGAAAGGGCGCAATGTTTCAAACATTCTCTAAAATATTTTCACATCTGAAAATCCTTGTTCGAATACTTCAAATAGTTCACTCAGTGTTGCATATATAAAATGTTTTGGGTCTTCAATTTTGTTGCAAGTTTCTTCATATTTCATCTATATATAATTTTACTTCTATTAAAAGAAACATGTGAGTGACTGGTCCAATATTCAATCACGAGTCTCTTGACATCTTAAGTAATACTTTCTTTTCAAGGAATTCTACAAATATGCATCCAATTATTTTCAAAATTTTCATCTAGCATATTTGGCATCCTGATATACCTTTGGAAAATTCTTATAGATATACTCATTAATTAGAAATTTCTTAAACTTGTCTTCTACATGAGAACCCCTTACTAGAAATTGTAGTCATCAAAGCTCTGCATACAACACTTAAATCATCTCCTCGACTTGTCTTATTAATAACGTTCAATGCATCTTGGAATTTTTTATATATATTTTCTTTTACATGACCTCCTTAGTTTTTCCTATTATCAACACCCAACAACTCAAAAATAGGATTCATTTCAATTTTCCTGAATAACTTGGAAAATAATTATGCTCTTCCAACCACATATATATTCACAAAATATTTATCCCACATGTTTTTATAATCCATTTTAATTGTGCTTGCAGGTACCATGTGTTCAGATGAGATTTGACTGAAAAGAGAATCCTCATTCATCTCCATCAAAATTTTCATGCATGTTGAAACATGTCTACCTTGACTACTACCAATTTGTTGAGTTGCGTCTTCTTGAACATCAAGAGGTTTTTCTTCAACATCAACAAGATCTTCGTGAATATGAATAGGTTCCTCTTAATTATGTTTTTTATGATCTTTAATTTTGTCATCCCTGATTCGATCATACTTTTTTATCTAGTCCTTTGATTCACCATTGTACAACGTATATAAATTTAACTTCCAAATAACCCCCTTAATAGTCCTTCACAAAAATATGGCTTCAATACTCCTTTAAAAAATTATGTAATGCTCCTTAAAAAAAATCCCTTCGGAAAAAATATGCTGCTTCAATTGGAAGAAATAATATAAAATAAGATAAAATGATGTTTTTTTTATTTTTAAAATTGAAAAAAAAAACCTTCTACTTATACAAATCCAAGTGGGCGGTCGCTTGGACACGACTACTCGCGAGTTGGTTGTACCCATGGGGATTTGGCCGAGTAGGCTTTGGCCGAGTAGGACTCATCTAAAACCTACTGAGTCGATTCCACTTGCTAAAAAAACTAAAAAATACCATTTTGTACAGCTCAGAGTCAGGAATATTGTGATATATTATTTTTAGTACTTTTATTTGTACTACTATATTAAATTTATAAAATACTACAAGTAGGTATATTAACAGATGAGAAGATGTTGATACAGAAATAGAAGAAAAATAGTAAAACATATCATAAAAAATTAAAAGTTATATATAACACTAGAGGAGAGAGTCCCCTTCAAGAATGTGTAATTTTTTTTTCAATTTTGTGTAGATTTGATAGAGGAAATATGGTGGGAGACAAAAACTATTAATTTCGGGTAAGTTCAACTTTGATTAGTTATAACGGACAAACTATGCATCAAAAAACAATCTTTCTTTATTTATGCATTGCCTATACATGTCATAAACAACACATTTTTAAATCAGAGGTAAAAAAAGGTTATTTGCATATAGATTTTTGGTGGGAGGTAGAACCCCTAATTTGTTCTACAACAATTGAAAATTAGACTTTAAAAAATTAAAAAAACATCACTAATTATTCAAAAAACTTAAAAAATGATAGGCATAAACTTTGTCTAATTTCACATATTTCATGAGTTTACATCATCTTTAAATTCCAAATAGAAATCTCACTTTATGTGGTTAAAGTTGAACAATTTTTATGTTTTTAACCTTTTCTTTTATAAAAGTGTGACACAATACATACATACATACATACATACATGTGTGTGTATGTATGTGAAAAGATTATTAAAATGTGTTGTTAAAAAAAAAAAAAAAAAAAAAAATTTTCTAANCCTTTTCTTTTATAAAAGTGTGACACAATACATACATACATACATACATACATGTGTGTGTATGTATGTGAAAAGATTATTAAAATGTGTTGTTAAAAAAAAAAAAAAAAAAAACAATTTTCTAAGTGTGAATATATCCTCTTTATAAGATCTTTACCTTTCTAAATACTTAAATACATAGATCCTTCTCAATTTTCTAAGTGTGAATAACTCATCTTCATAAGATCTTCATAAGGTCCTCATCTTTCTTTGAAGATGAATCATTATCAATATAAGTTTTTTGGAAATTATAAATTGAGATTTTGTTTCTTATGTTTTCTTTTAAAATACATATCATTTGACTGCAATTGTAAATTATCAAACTTAATTTACTAATATAAATTTTTTAAATTGTATCATTAAAACTATCATTCAAATATATTAAGAAAAGTTTTAATTTTTTTAAGAAATTTAATTTAATTTTTTGTTTTAACAGATTCATATCATATATTTTAGATAAATTTTTTTTTTTTAAAAATACTTGAGATTTTAATAATCATTCCACCTTTAACAAATAGTAATAAGTTGTTTTTTTATTAACATGGTTTCAATATTTATTTTACATTAAAGGAATGGTATTTTTTTGTGAAAAGCTTTAAAAATATGAGGTTACTAATCCTAGCATAAATATTTAATAATAATATCTCTAATAAATTTTAAAAATATTTGATTAAGTAAATATGGAGTGGGTTGAACCTTTACATCAAGGGATAAGGTAGGGAAAAAAGGAAGGATCCCAAACCCTTACATCAAGCCTTAAGGTAGGATAAAAGTGAACCCATAGGAATGAATTCAACAAACAAAGCATCTAGCAAAATAACTAGCTAGAAAGACAACAACAAGACTTAACCTCTTTCCAAAATGTTATAAATATTATAGTTTTACTTTTATAAATTTGAATAACTATTTTCAATAATTCTTACAGTCTTAATACATTAAAAATTGGTGATTATATATGAATTAATTTTTTCAATTATACAAAGTAAGATTATTTTTCTATTACATCTAATTGACTACCAATATAAATTCTTAATACATGAACATTGTGATGTAGCCGAATTTTGATGTAATGTCTTGGCACATGAAAAATGCAATGAAAATTATCATGTCAAGACTTAGGTGTTCTAAGTAATTCATAGGATATCTCTGAGCTTCAACATTTTGTAATTGAACTGAGAAGTGGGGTTTTCTTGCTAGTTCTTTCCCCGTGGAGTTCTTGAACTAGTTTTTATTTTATCTAATAGATTTAGTGACCTATCTTCCACTTTTGCCTAAAAAACATTACTACAACTTATTATTTATTCATTATTTTGGCATTAAATTTTATTTAAAAAAAAATTCTATACATCTTATATTTATGATCAATGAATTAAGATTGATGTACGCATATAAGATAAATAACACAAATGAGAAAAATTTAAAATTTTGAACTAAAATTAGCCTACCTTTCGGCTACTTATGAATGTTGGGAAAGATGATCCAACCTATAATTATAAAATTTATGTAAGGTGTATTTTGTTGATAAAGGATATTTGGCATTTGTAATGGAGTTGGTAAAGGTAACCCTAGAGATTCAAGGGTGGAATGTACCTACAGAGGATAGTATAACTATACTATAGTGGTGGAAGGAATAAATAGAAGAATGAGATGAATAATGAGGCTAAGTTCTTAGAAGAATGAGTTTACCTTAGATCGTGTTAAACTATAAATATGAGGAAAGACTATTTGGAGAGACAATCCTTAATTTAATTTTGACAAAAAAGGTATTCCACTTGGAAATATAAAAAATTATGAGGAATTTGGATGTTGCTAAAGAGTTTGACAATCGCCAAATATCTCATATTTATAAAAATATCAATTGCATAGTTTAAGGCCTTGTGGTATTTACATGATAGAATTTAAAGTTGATGTCTATGGTCTAATATTTGATGACATTTAGTACAAGTTGGACTATGAGGGAGCAGATATAGGAGGGAAGCAATAATTTCACTTAAATTTATTATTTATTAATTAGTAGGGGATAGAGTTGGAAATAGAAATTAATGTAAACTTCCAATCGAAAATCATAGAGATTGGTTTGATTGTTGCAATGCATGTCATTAAAAGGACGTTAAGATATTATCATTTTTAGTTGGTTGATAAATAAAAAGAATAACATGGACATGATATCCACTTTTATGGTATGGTTGATGAATATTGACTTGAAGTTGGAACAATGCATAATATTATGGAGATTTTGATCAAGTATAGAGATTAAATATGTAGGACTTGTGAAACATGTTAGTGCATATTATTATATAAACATGAAAAGTGTCTTGTCTTAAGAAAATAAACATAGGTTAATACCATCAACCAAATGAAAAAATAACCAACCTAGAAATAGAAGATTAATTTGAATGTAAGAAACAAATTAGACATGTAAGATTCTAGTTTGGAACCTCCAAGTACTGACCCACCAGGGGTAAATTTTCATATCAAGACCCCTATTGAAATAAATAAGGACAAATCTACATAGAAGGGTTCATCTACTACTGGATAGGGGAAATGATGAGGATTTTGAAGGATCTTTGTATGATCAAAATAGCTTCTAAAAGTGACCATGATCAAAATTCTATGTGATTAAAGAGTGGTTCAACTGCCTTAGTGATAAAATTGAGTTGGTAAAGGATACTTTGAATAAAGATCCCACTTTAGAGAATGCTAACACAATACTTACTTTTATCCAAAATGCAAAGGATGTCAAGTCTATTAACATGGATCATGAAAGAAAAACTAGGAGCCTTTGTAGAATCCATTGATATAGTATTGGATAAGTCAAGGGTTGTTGTGGTTGTTAGTAGAACAACAATGAAAAATAGTTTCAATGATCTCAAATAGTTGAATGATCAAGTACAAGCCCTCTAGGGTTTATCTAAAGGAAACTCTAGTTCTCTTGCAAAGAGTGTGAAAAGAAAATAAAGAAATAGGTGAGTGCCCAAAATGCCATGCACTGATGAACTACAACTGATTGTATGTTTGAACTCATTTTTTTTATACTCAACCAAGTTATAGATGTGACGATAAACATTAATCAGTTAATTTATTGTCATTGATGTCAACTTATTTAAGTATCATTATGATGAGAAACATCTATTATGCATTAAAGATCTGGAACAAAGAAAGTTTATGTGGTCAGTAATTGAAGAGTTTTGAATAAACTGAGTAACAGTCAACACCGAGTAAATACAACATATATCAAGCACATTGATAACCGAGCTAGGGATCACTAAAACATCACGGTATTGACCAAGAAATTAAATCAAACCAAGGTTGACTAGAATGATGAGCTAGAAAAATTGATGATTCTAAGGTAAGTGATAAGGTTTGTAATGATGATAAAATGGCTATGAAAGTTCAAGGAAGATCAGATGGAGAATATTGAAATGTGGTTTTAACACAACTATTGAGGAAGGTTTAAGTAGAAAAACCAATGATGGAGATTAAGCAGCAAGATCTAAAGGATGGAAACTAAATGAGTTATGATGTCTATATAAGAGACAAGAGATTCATTATAATTTATGGTGCAATGATGAGCACACATGCAAATTTCATTTGTGACTGATTAAACTTGTTAAATACAAAACTGAGAATTTATGCAAACAACACCAAGCGATAGAGGAAAGAACATTAATCGATAAGAATAGAGTATGAAGAATCACATGAACTGAAGTGAAAATTTTGATAAGAGGCATTATGTACTTATAATAGATCTAAAAATATATGTAAACTGAGTTGTCTTTGAATCAGATCATTACTGTATTAGTTTAACCATTGTTATAGATAAATCTCTTAACCAAGAAGGATGTGAAAGTCTTTATTATGACATTCTAATGAATATTGAGTGTTTTCTTGTTGACCCCATAGTGAATTATTGGTCAAGTTAGAACTGTTAGTTTTGAATCCTCTAACTAGGTCACATTTAATAGTGTACATTGTAACCTTTAATAGGGTTGGCTCTTAACTGAGCTCACTTTAGAAGAGTGAAATATTTTGGGTTATCAATCCTAGGTAGTTTCTCCATTAGCAAGGTTTCCACATTAAAAATCTATGTTTTAATGTGTATGACTTTTGTATATTACTTTATCTACATTGATCAGTAATGAAAATATTGGTTTACTGCTACTCGGTATAGTACTAAAAGTTTGAGATTATAGTTATATTTCATCGAGTTGATTTATATGTTTGAAATTGTTGTTATATACATCTGGGAGAATTTTGGATAGTAAGATAATTGATAACTAATTGATTCACCCCCCCCCCCCCCCCCCCCCCCGTCAGTTATCTAACAATTCATATTACAACATAGAGTGCTTAGAAATAAAGTTTTAAGAGACTTAAGGTAAAGATCAGAAGATGTATAAGAGAGATGCACCAAAGTTGAACAAGGAGAACTTCTCAACATGGAAGAGAAATATGAGACTATACATGTCAGGGATTGGAGAATATTTAACAATATACTTGGATAATGAATTCATCCTACCTACTAGACCTTTAAATGTTACTTAGATGAAAGAGAAACATGAACACAAAACTATGATGGTATAAATTACTTATTCACTTAATGATGTTGAATTTGAGGATATTAGGACATGTACATTAGCCAAGAAGATGTGGGAGAAGATTAAAAGTTAGTTTATGGAGGAGATGGAAATGTACAAAGAGATAAAGATGAAAGTATCCGAGGAAAATTTTATGACATGAGAATGAAATAAGGAGAGAACATAGCACAGTATAGTAAATGAATCAAGGAGGTTGTGAATGATATTAATAGAGTAGGTGGAACTATTGATGAAGACACTATTGTGAGTAAGATTCTTAGAACTTTACTGCCTATTTTTTCTATAAAAGTCTCTTCAATATAGGAAATGAGAGCAGCACCTGGACATAATATTATAGTTGATAGCCTAGTTGGTAGACTGATTTATTTTGAGTTGACAATTTTTGACAACCGTGTTGTACCTAATATGGAATCTGTATTTATGTCTTCTCTAAAAATTAGTAAATCTGGTAACAAACACATGATAATAAATAACAACTGACAGTGACAGTGATGATAAATAACTTGATGAATGTAAATTATTAATGGTTAGAATACTGCACAAAGGTAAAGGAGCGTATAAAGGTAAACTAACTTTGATATGCTCTAATTGTAAATAAATTGGACACTTTACTGCCAGATGCCCTAACAAAAATAATGATGAAAGAAATGAAAGATCTAATGAGAAAAGATGGTTGAGAATACAGAAGAAACTGACAATATGATAGAAGAAATAACTAAGATTACAAAGAAAAAGGAAAGAAGGCTTGTTACATTGCTAAAGATAAAGATAAGGACACTGATTTTGACACTAATGAAGACATTGAGATAGTATTTGTAGCTTTGAAAGAAGATTCAGAAGAACATGAAAGGAATGTGTTAGGACTGTGAAATTTTTGGTTTGTATGGTATCTTCATGGCATTTATCAAAGTGCTCTAGGCTTGGTTTCATGTCTTGTTTGTGCCCAAACCCTTGAAAAGCCCTAAAATTTACAAAAAAACCCTAGGTTTTGGTGGTCGCAATATATTTTCAAGTTACTTTTTGCAGGCCACTTAAAATCCTCTTTAGTCATGTGCACTTTATCTCTTTTCCTTGTCTACTAATCTCGAAATCCAAGTGGAATGTTATTTTTCATCTGGCAACTTAGTGTAGGATCTTGTCTTGTAATATCTAGAATATGTGGAATATGATCTTTTTGTTTGGATATTGTATTTAGGCCATAGATATTGAGCTTGATCATGTGGCCTACGCTCAATCTCTAGATAGACTCTGGGGTTACTTGAAATATTTCAGCCACTTGGCGTGACCTTTATCTACAAATCTCTAGATAAACTCGTTATAAAGTCAAGGATGGTTATGTTTATTCAACGAATCATAGATAAGTGTGCCAAGGCGTAACCTCCATATTTTTACCTAAGTTAATTTTAACTTTCCAGGATTATGAATTTCCTTCATTCGCATGATCTATAGATTGGTAGTTGACTTAGGTAAAGTTAAGTTGGGCCAGACAATGTTAAATAAAAATTGGCTCTTAATCTCCAAATGAACCAAGAGTTAAGAAAAATATCTAACGATTTAGAGATAGCCTTATCTCTGAATTTCATAATAAGACTGTTAGAATAACTGAGGGGGGAGGTGAATCACTGGCCTCAAAAATTAACCCAATAATTCAACCAAAAAAAATATCGCATATATAATTCATCTAGTTATCTTCAGTCCTACAAGATGTATGCCTTGTGTAAATATAACATATGTATACTGCTCAATGAATACCTGGTTTATCCTTTTTTAAGACTTTACCGAATAAAATTTTATCTTTTCCTAGCCTTTACTGAATAGCATTAAATAAACTTAGTGTTTATCAATCAATCCTATTTTAGTAATATGTAAAGCAAAACATCAAAGAAATGAAACAAATACACATTTGACACATGGATTTTTAATGTGGAAACTGAGTTAAGGGAAAAAAACTTGGCATCGCTAACCCAAAGTTTTCACTCTTCTGAAGTGAGCTTGGTGAAGAGCCAACCCTCTTAAAGGTTAAAAACACACTGTTAAGTGTGACCTTGTTAGAGTATTTAAAACTAATAGTTTATCACTTGACCTAGCATTCAATATGTTGTCAACATGAAAACCTTTTGATACTCCTTAGGATGTATCTCAATATAATAAGGATGATTAAATCCCACTCGGTTAAGATATTTTCTGAACCAATGGTTAAATTGAAATAATAAATGATCTGTTCATAAATAAAATTTAATCTTGTAGATGTTTAGATCTATTGTAACTCCATATTACCTCTTCTGAAAAATGTTATCTTTGATTCCTTTCCACCCCTTCTTTCTACTCAGTGAATGTTGTTGCTTCTCTGTTGCTCAGTGTCTACAGAATTCTTGGTTCTGTTCTTCAGCCTGTATCATCAGATCTGCATGAAGACTTCTATCTTCACAAGCATTGTATTCAGCATTCCTCTCTTCATAGTGAATTACTTGTCTCTTTATATAGACATGATTTCACGATTTCATCTCCTTGTCTTTCTTTTTCTTAACGTAGATAGCTTTCTTGATCCGCAAATCTTGTTATGCATTTCTTTACTCTTTAAAGCCTTGCTTTAGTTTTATCATGTAGATTTCTCCTTGACAACTGGGAATAAAACTAATTTTAAATATTTAATTGACTCTAGTTTTCCTCGGGCATCAATATTGTTCATCCACATTGTTTATCTTTTGGGTAATACTATGAACTATTGATGTAGGAGTATCCTGGGTGTAAGGGCAATCTTGCATCACCCAAAAATATGTGCTTTTCTATTCAATAAGGGCTATTTTGTACAAAGCTACTATTTTTGGAAACTTACTATTTTTAGTAAGTTGGTCGTTTGAACTCAGAATGTTCTAATTTTCCAGGTGAAGGTTCATCTTAGTCATATAAGAATGCCAGTTGAATTTCATTTCTAGATCATCTATATTGGTGAAGTTATTAAGGATTTACTATTGAGAATTTAGGGTGCAAAATATTTGAGCTCAATTTTCAGGACCTTAGAGGCTCCAAATCAAGGTCAAACCCTTGGTTGACTAGTGCTTCGCTAGTCAAGCACTGTAGATCGCGATCTCCCCTTTCTGGAAAGTGGTTATAATAGCCAATTAGAGCTACGGTTCAAAAGTTATGGTTTCCAGAAGTTGGGCTACCTAATATCATGTTTTGTAAATATTTAAAGCCGACCCTTTTGTAATAAAAGTGAAAAAAATAATTAAATGCTAAGGGTAGTCGGCCTTAATGGCTAGATTTCTGGAACCTTCTCGGGCGATGGAAATTGGCTATATAAAGAAGGCCCATAGTGTTGTCTAGGGCAGTTCTGGGTAGATCTGGGTAATAATTCGAGGCTTTATCCTACAGAATGTTGTAAGGGGAATGCCCATGGGGCTTTGCATATTGTAATTCTGAAAGTTTGTAATTCCACATTTGTGGAGATAATAAGAAGCCCATTTTCTGTTCTTGCAAATTGTTGTTGCTTCTCTATTTTTTTTATGTGTTATGGCATTACGGGGAGTATCCTTCATCAAGTGGTATCAGAGTGAGAAGTTCCTGAGTGTGTAAATAGATCACTGAATGTGAGGCAGTTTCTACCAGGACCATGGTTAGGGTTTTAGCATGCATCGCGAAAATGCCTCCACGAAGGGAATGTGGCAGAAAAGCTGGCATTGTGACACCTAAGGTTAGAGAGCTCCAGAGACAAGTGAAAACATTGTAAGAAGAGATTCGCAGAGGAATGAATCTTAATGTTAGAAATGAAAGTGAGGATGAAGCCGAAGAAGGAAATGATGATCAAGAAGAAGTTGAAGTTTTGAATCCAGAAGAAGAAAGGCTTTT
>MU223975.1:365471-387404 GCA_018584345.1 Thuja plicata | reverse complement strand
TATATATATATATATACCTCTCGGTGAATACTTTGTTTATCCTTTTCTAAGACTTTACTGAATAGTAGTTTATCTTTTCCTAGCCTTTACCAAATAGCAGTAAATAAACTTAGTGTTTACCAATCAATCATGTTTTAGTAATGTGTAAATAAAAACAACAAAATAGTGAACCATATATACATTGACACATGGATTTTTAATGTGGAAACCATGTTAAGGGAAAAAACACTTGGGACCGGTAACCTAAAATTTAAATTCTTTTGAAGTGAGATCGGTGAAGAGCCAACCTTGTTAAAGGTTACAAACACACTGTTAAGTGCAACCTTGTTACATGATTTAAAACTAATAGTTTATCACTTGAACTAGCATTCACTATTCTCTCAACATGAAAACCTTTTGATACTCCTTAGGATGTATGCCAATATAATATGGATGGTTAAATCCCACTCGATTATGATATTTTCTGAATCAATGGTTAAACTAAAATAATAAATGATCTGTTCATAGATACAACTTAATCTCTGAGGTGTTCAGATCTATTGTAAGTCCCTAATACCTCTTTTGATCAATGTTCTCTTCAATTTATTTTCTCCCCTTATTTTTTCTCAGTGAATGCTATTTCTTTTCCATTGCTTGATGTCTATAGAATTCTTGGCTCTGTTCTTCAGCCTATATGATCAAATTTGCATGAAGAGTTATATCTTCGCCAAAATTATATTCAACATTCCTCTCTTCATAGTGAATTACTTGTCTCTTTATATAGACATGATTTCACCGTTTCATCTCCTTGTCTTTCTTGTTCTTGACGTAGATATATTTCTTGATCCACAAATCTTTCCATGCATTTCTTTAATCTTTAAAGCCTTTCTTTAGTTTTATCTCACAGATTTATCCTTGACAAATGGGTATAAAACTTGCTTTAAATATTTAGTTCAACTGGTCAATAAAAACAAATAAATCAATCAGTTAACTCTATCTTTAGCTCCTTCTATCTAAGTATTTTTTCATTTCCTAACTCCATTTCTGATCAGTGATCATTTCTTAGTTTTCTTGGTCATTGACTCCAGTTGTCCTTGGGCATCAATATTATCCGTTAGTGTTGTCTGTCCGTCGGGTAATACTGTGAAATGCTCAGGGTTCACTTTCCTGGTACACATTGTGACTTCTCAAGGTTCTCCATCTGTCGGTGTGTAATTTCTATCATTGTTTATTGTCATTCAGTAGACACTACCTTTTTATGTTTTTCGATAACATAAACTTTATATCTTCATTTCTTGAAGTCTATGACAATATGTATATGACCAATTAGATTATATTAAGTTCACATCAATGACAATACAATACATTAACTAATTTAATGTGTTGGATTTACTTTTTGCATCTCATTGATCATCAACTTTTTATCTTCAAACATTCAATCAGTTATAGTTCATCAAAGACTATGGTTGAGCATGGGTTAGTTTAAGACCAGTGAGTTTCTTGAAGTGCTCACGTAACTTAAAGTTGATTGACGGATGCATTTTAAAGATGGAGAAATTATTTCTCTCAGTGGTTGATAAGGATTTTAAGCTAGGGACTAGCCGTTGTAACTAGCATTTGAATATTTAAATGCTTTCATAGGGTTTCCAGCAATGGTTGTGTGTTGCAAACTTTATGGGAGTGGCTCAAGGTTTTGTTTTGTCCTTAGATTGAATTTAATGGCATCGTTTAGTGGCTAGAGATGTTTTCTATGGTCCTGATATATTTTATTGTAGCATGGTGGTCTTGTTCTATTTGTCCTCTACTTTCTATTTTGGGGTTTCTCTACCCATGCTACAACTATTCTACATTTATTTTAATCTTTCCTCGCAGATTTATAGGTGGTGTGTTAGAATAAATATTTTAGTGATCTTTTGGAGAAAGATCATCTAGAGAGGAAGGACTCTATTTATTGTTGAGAAGTACTAATAGCAGAAATCCCTCTATTGGGGGTCCCTTTTCCTATAAGTTTATTTCTTTTCTCGAGGTTAAGGGTTCCATAATTTTGGGCTTCTAAGGGTGAATCTAAGATTTTAGTTCAAGGGATATAGCAGATTCATGTTAGACTGTATTTCATAATAAGATAGATAGTTCTCTAATCTTTTACAATTTATTGAATGGTGTAATTGTTCAATCATACTCTTACAAATTTCTATTCATTATACTTAATATAATCATCTCGGTTTCAAGTCTCTCCTTGGTGTTCATTGTATGAGTTTTGGATTTTCTAGTCCACAACATAGAGATATCTGTGTATATGTTCGATTCCATAGTTCTAATCTAGGATGAAATTTAATATACTTTGGATATAACATAGATTCATTTGGTGTATCTACATAAGGATCTTACAAGTAACTGTATGATCTGAGATGCTTGTATCTATGGCTATTATTTTTTATCAATAGGTTGTCTTCTGTTTTAGTATTTGCATTAAATGGTTTCCCAATTGATAAGGCACTGATCAAAAGCTAGTTCTTTCCTTGATTGCTGCATGTCTGCTAGATTTTGGCTATGTTATGCATTTATACATCAAAACAACTCCCAAGTCCTACCTATTTCATGGTTGTTGGTTGTATTTCCTACTATGATAATTGAGAGTCAATGAATGTGTGGTTAGAATTTAGTAATTTCTTGTCATATATCTATTTTTGAATCTAGAAGCATAAAGAATTGTAGAGATTTGAATCATGTCTGGATTAGGTGCACCTACCCTGGTTTAAAAGAGATAGAAGTTCAAAGGATAGTCTTGTCCCTATAGTTGGTCCAGTTGTCTCACAGAGCTTTCATACTTGGAGCTAACCACTCCTAACATCAGTCTCAAGGCATATTGGTAGCTTTAAATATCATAAATGGTAACAAAATACCCAACAAAATGGTGACTCTACTAGAGACTAGAGTGTAGTATCATCTCCTAATTGACCAGTAATTTGACCTTTAGAAGTATAAAGTTACCTTGTTGTTATCTTCTGTCCTATGAGTTTCCTTTCTGCCATATTTATTTTGGTACATGTTGTATTTTCCCAAATTTCTAGGTGGAAACTCTAAAAATTCTATGTAACAGTGCTGAGTAACATTATTCATTTTATACACAATTTATTAAGATGAGTCATAGGAATACTAGAGCTTGGGTGAAGAGACCTCCTGAAGATAAGATGGAAGGTGAGTTTCCCACTACCCCTAAGGCTAATCATCCAAGGAAAGGTAGGAAATATAGGAATTTCTCTCAGGATGAGAGACAAGTGGAGAACAAAAGATTAGAAGAAAAAATATCACGCAGTCATGAAGGTAATACATTAGAATATGAGGAGGTTTCTTATTTGGGATTGGGTGCATATGAAGATTATCATTCTCCTAGTGAGACGAGGTTTGAGGAATATGATACTACTCTCCATGATTCTGATAGTGTGGCAGAAGAGATTTCTAACTTGGATAGGAGAGTCCATGAGTGGATTGCCATCAGAAAAAGAAGAGAAAAGGAGAAGGAAGATAAGATCATATGTGATCAAGTTTTGATTGAGAAAAAGAAGTGGCAATTGCTAAGGTTGGAGGTGATGAACCATACTGAAGAGCCTGAGAAAGCTGAGGAGGAACCTGTCATCTGACAAGTCCTTGCTACTCAAGAGCCTAAGAATAAAGGCAAGCAAAAGGTGAAAGGAATTCGAATAGATGAACCTATGAATCCAAAGATTCCATCAAATTGAATGTACAAATTGGATACCTAACTAGAAAGGGATAGAATGAAGAAAGAAATTATAGCTAAAGAGCTCAAAAAAGCTGAGTTGGAGGCTGCTTCTCTAGAAATGAAGAAGAAGGTGTATTTTATTAGATAGACTTCTAGGCCTTCTAATGCTAGTGCTGAGGCAGCCACAACATCAAATGTCAGGGCATCTACTTCTTAGAATGAGAATCCTTTTCAAAGGAGACCAAATCATGCAGAGAGGTACAAATAATTCTCTTTCATTGATATTCCTAGTTATCCAAATGTACTTCCAAGTGAAATCAGAGATACACTTCCGAAGTTTCTTGGGAATAATGTTATTACTTTTGAAAAACATCTAAATTTTTTTTATTGATATGATGGATGACTATGAAATCATGCATGAAGATGTATTAATGAATTTATTTGTGCAATCTCTAGTTGTGGATGCTAGGGACTTGTTTAGGGGTTTGTCTTTTGGCTCTATACGGTCTATGGATGAGTTAAGATTTATTTTAAGGAACAATATGGTGATAAGACAAATAAGAATTTTATGTTAAATGAGTTCAATAACATCAAGAAAAATTAAAATGAGGATGTTGTTAAATTTAATACAAGATTTCAAAAATCCATGCATAAACTTTTCCAAGTTTTAAGGATTTATAATAAGGTTTTTCTTTCCACTTACCTAAATGCCTTTGATTCCAAAATGGGGTACCTTTTAAGAGACAAGAATCCTAGGACTCTCAAAGATGCTTATAAGAAAATAATGAATATTGATAAAAATAGGAGTGTGTCAGGGAAGTTGGGTAGAAGAGAAGATTGGAAGCCTTCTATGAAAGAATCAAATAGGTCTTTTGTTGCTAAGCCTAAAGATAAGGTCAATATGAAGCAGATTCTAAGTGCCATTAAGGATTTAAAGCCTACAAAAAATAAGAGTGTTAGGGCTCCAAATAATGATAGTAGGCCTCTCATTAAGAATTTTAATAGGAAGCCAAGAATGCATAACTATTCGTATACTACCCGATGGAAAGATGGGAAGCCTATTCTCCCACAAAGAAAGGACAAGCCTAATGGTAACACTCCTAACCCTTTACAAACAAATTCACTCAATGCATGTGATGATGTCTCATGGCGCATGGCTTGTCAATCCCCACATAGCCCTTATTATTGTGCAATTTCTTTGAATATATCTACAAGTGAGGCACAACAAGAAAGAGAGGAAGAAGATGAACTATATGATGATAGTGGTTGAGCACTTAATTATTCACATTTGAAGAGTGAAGATGAATCTAATGAGAAAAATGAAGGTGAATACTTGTCTACATCATATGAAGAAGAAGAAAAGGTAGATGACATAAGATGCAATGGTAAAAGCGGTAATGATCATTTTGCAGTAAGAAGACCCCCTGATGAAAAAATTGCACAAATTACTGCGGACATGGTTAATTAAGAAAGGAGTAACTACATTTTGAGAAGCAGAATAATTCACAGTGCTGATGGCAGACCCTCTTGTATTTTTTTTAAACAAGTAGGAGTAGGTACTGAGAAAGAAATGGGAAAGGAAAAGCATGTTGAAGGTATCAAAAAAATAAAGGTCAAGATGGGAGATAAGCCTGATAATACAAGTGTTGTCCACAAGGTACAAGTTAAGACACCAGAGCTAAGTGCTTCATCTTGTCAAAGAGATAGAAAAAGAAATGAGCCAAGCCTTTCTACTCAAGTTGAAGACGGAAATTTTTTTACCTCAAGGCAAGGAATTTCTAATTTGAAACACACTCTAGTTGATATGGGACATTTGTTGTCACAAATCACAGTCAAGGTTCCACTCTTGGAGATGATGAGGATTGAGGAACACAAAGAAAAAAATTTAACATGGGTGAATAACATCTCTTCTATAAGGATTCAAGAGAAGGAAGAGGTTAAGAAAATGGGAAAATAAAAGGATAAATTTGATAACAAGGTGAAAGAATCAGAGGTGATTGTTTCAAAGATCCCTCGGGTTTTCTTAAGTACAAATCATGTGAGCACTCGTTTAGGAGTTGTAGATCCATTTTTCTTGACTTTAGTCATAAATGGTAAGAGGCTAAAGAATTTCTTGATAGACTCTGGAGCATCAAGTATTGTCATTCCTATAGAAATAACAAAGTCATTGGGACTGCAGGTTTATTCTCCTCATGGGATATGTTAAGAAATTGACTCTAGAGAAGTGCCTATCATAGGTACTATCAAATCTTTTCCCTACAAATTAGCTACATGCCCAGATAAGATGCTAACAATGAATGTCTTGGTAGTGGATATTCCTCTTCAGTATAGAATGCTCCTATCAAGGAAGTGGAGTGCCTCAATTGGAGGAAGCATTCAATGTGATCTTTCATGGGCAACCTTTGATATTATTGGTCAAAGTGTCAATGTATCTAGAGAAAAACAAAATCCTCACATGATTGAGAAAAGTATTGATTATAATGGGTGGCCCCACAATAGTGTGTCCTTCTTTTTGGCCAACTTTGACATTGAGATCAGCATTCTGAGAAAAAAATTTCACTTTCAAACACCTTTTGCCACAAAACTATTAGGAGTTTAAAGATGATGTAAAAATGAGTCTTTTAGAATTTTCTTTCTAGTTTCTAAAAATATTTTTTAAAAAAAACGTCATTTAAATTTATTTTTCCTTCTCCTTTGAAATGTGGTTTGTGTGAAAAAATAGTGTTTTTAAGGAGTGGCTGTCACTTGGATTAGCAGAACTTTTTTAAAAATATGGTAACGATGTAATTTGAAGTTATATTTTTAAATTCAATATCTAAAGGAATATGTTGGCCAATATTTCTTTAAGGCTAGAAGATATTACTTTTGCAGGAATCTCTAAGATTGAGGCTCAATCTAGACTGTCTATTCCAAACAATGCTAAAAGTTAGCAAGTTTTTGAAGATGATTTAGATATTCTGAGATTTTTGTATTGTGAATCAAATTTTAGAAACAAAGAGATGGACTTCAGTGGGTATGTAGAGACTTTGGATGGTAAGGATACTATTTTTGGCAAAGAGATCCTGTAGCTGAAGTCAAAAAAATTTCCCAAAGGGTTGGTTGTGCTAGAGAATACCTTTGATAATAGGGAAAAGCCTTTCTCTACAAGATTTGTGAAAAATCTTGAGGGCTTGAAGGAAGTGAAATTGGGGATAGAAAAAGCTCCTAAGAAGGTATACATTGGTAAAATGTTATCCTCTAAACTCAAAGAGTTGTTGGTTAATCTTCTCAACAAATATAAAAATGTCTTTGCTTGGTCTTATGATGATTTGAAGGCATATAGAGAGGATCTCTTCCAACATGAGATTCCTTTAAAGGAAGACACAAAGAATTTCATGCAAAAATTAAGACCTGTAAATCCCACCCTAGCACCCAATATGCAAGGAGAATTAAATAAGATGAGGGATGTTCCAATAATCAGACCAATAATATATTCAACATGGGTATCAAATTTTGTACCAGTAAAAGAAAAATAGTGATACTACACTCTCTGTGTAGACTTCATGAACTTGTACATAAATTCATTAAAGGACAACTATGGGTTTCCTAACATGGAAGCTATGCCATAGAGAGTCACTAGATCATAATTGATGTCTATGTTGGAAGGATTTTAAGGGTACAATCAGGTCATGGTCAAGGAATTAGAGCAGTTCAAGACTACATTCACCACACCATGGGGCATTTATGTGTATGTCAGAATGACTTTTGGCTTCACAAATATTGGAGCAACATTTCAAAGAGCCATGGATGTGGCATTTGCAAATTTTATAAATGATTATCTAGCATTATACCAAGATGACCCTACTGCCTATTAAGCAAAAGAGGAACAACATTGTGGTCATCTTGAGAGAATTTTTATAAGACCATTGGAATACAAGGTTTCCTTTTTAACCCAAAAAAGTGTGTATTTGGGGTGACACAGGGAAATTTTTTGGGGCACATTGTGTCTAAATATAGAGTAATAATTGACCCTGAAAGGGTAAATGCCATTGACAAGATCCCTCAACCCAAGAATGTCAAGGGAATTCAATCCTTGTTTGGACAAGTAAACTTATTGAGGAGATTTATTACTAACTTTGCTGAAACTAGTGTTCCAATCTCAAGGATGATGAAGAAAGGAGCCAAGGTAGAATGGAATCAAGAAGCATGCATATCTTTTTTAGATATCAAGTAGGCTATCAAGGATGCTCCAGTCCTAAGAACACTAGATTATGGTAAGCCTTTGCAAATATTCTCATTTGCTTCATATAATACTGTTGTTGTGGTATTATAATAAAATAATTCAGAGGGTTTTGAACATCCCATTTATTTTTTCAGTAAGTCCTTGCAAGCAATAGAGATTAAATATGACATCATGGAAAAACAAGATTATGATTTAGTCAAAGATGTTAAGGCTTTTAAGTGAATTATTTGATAGGGGAAATTCTAGTTGTTTATGTTCCTAGTGTTGTGAAAGATATTTAAGTCCAATAGGAAGTGTCAGGCAGGAGATGCAGATGGATAAACAAGAAATTGAGTTTAACATTGATATCCATATTAAAAAATTGGTTAGAGGCTTGGGACTTGCAAAAATCATGGCCCAAAGCAATTTGGATGAAAATCAAATAGATATGTTGGAGGAGAACCAAAGGTCCTATATTTGTGATATGGATTGTTGTGACTAGCATAAGGATATTGTTGGATATAAGAAAAAAATGGGCTTGCCCCCTGATATGGATGATACCAAGAAAAGGAAAGTTAAGTTGTATGATGTTAAGTATGCAATAATTCAAGGAAAAATATGGTGGAGGAGCAATGATGGATAATTGCTCAAATGTGTGGATTTTGACAGATCTAAGAGCTTGTTAGAACAAATGCATCATGGTGCATGTGGAGGCCACTACATGGCTAAGACTACTACACACAAAATTATTAAATCTGGTTTTTGGTGGCCAATTATCTTCAAAGATGCCCATAGTTATGCTAATAAATGTGACATCTCCAAAATATTTGCAGGTAGGCTCAAGTTTGGGGCGAATTTTCCTTTGAAGCCTGTTATAGTAGAAGAACCTTTCCAGAAGTGGGGAATGGACTTCATTGGTGAGATTTCAAACAAGTAAAGTGGAGGTCATTCATGGATTCTTGTAGCAACTGACTATTTTAGTAAGTGGGTTGAAGCAATCCCCACTAGAAAAGATACTATTAAGACTGTGATTGATTTCATGCTGCAAAAGGTCTTGATTAGATTCAAATTTATAGAGAGCATTGTAGTGGATAATGCAATGTACTTTAGATTAGAAGAGTTTAGTTCTTTCTGCCAACCAAATGGGATCCAAATCTCTTACTCATCCCCATATCATCCACAAGGGAATGGCCAGGCTAAATACAGTAATAAAATTTTGATCAAAATTCTGAAGAGACTGATGGATAAGAAAAAGAAATCTTGGGATTCAAAGTTGCAGCTAACACTATGGGCTGAAAAAGTAACATTCAAGAAAGCTATAGGCTATGCACCTTTTGATTTAGTGTATGGTATTCAAGCTAGGTTACCTCAAAACAACCTATTGTAGATGTACAAATTTGTCAAATAATAGGATGAAGAGATGGATGACGATATGAAAATCATAATGGATGATTTGATACAACTAGAGGAATTAAGAAGGGATGCACGTGACAAGAATATTTAGCTACTATTGAAATATAATAATTTGTTTAACAAAATAACAACTGTCAAAAGTTGTGAAGCTGATGATTTGGTGCTGATGTGGAATGCCAGACTTGAAGATAAAGGAAAACATGGTAAGTTTGATCCTATCTGGCTCTGACCATATATTATTCACCGTAAACGGGGTTCAAATTCTTATATGCTTAAAGATATAGTCAGAAATGTTTTGGAATTGTCAGTTCATGGACAATTCTTAAAATTCAACTTCTCTTGAAGTCTCAAATCCATGAATAGTATGTTGTAATAGGTCTTTGTAGTTTTAGGGTGTGTTTTTTAAGTTAGTTTCTTTTGAGTAGGTGGTATGTTTCTTCCTTGAGATTCTGGATTATGGTCATGCTTGCAAGAGACATACCACCCCAGTTAGAGCCACTATTAGGAATGTGAAATTTTTGGTTTGGATGATATCTTCATGGTGTTTATCAAACTACTTTAGGCCTAGTTTTATGTCTTGTTTGTCCTCAAACCCTTGAAAATCCCTAAAATTTGCTAAAAACCCTAGGTCCTTGTGGTCATTTTATATTTTCAAGTTACTTTTTGCAGGACACTTAAAATCCTTTTTAGCCATGTGTACTTTATCTCTTTGCCTTGTCTCCTAATCTAAAAATCCAAGTGGAACATTCTTTTTCATCTCGAAACTTAGTGCAGGATCTTGTCTCGTAATCTCTAGAAGATGTGGAATATTCCCTTTTCATTCAGAGATTGTGTGCAAGCCATCGATCTCGATCTTGATCATGTGGTCTATGCTCCATCTCAAGATACACTCTAGGGTTAAGAAATGTTTCAGCGAATTGGCACGACCATTATCTCCAAATCTCTGGAAATACTCATGGTTAAGTCAAGGATGGTTAATTTTATTCAGCAACTCATAGATAAGCGTGCTGACATGTAACCTCCAGAATTTGACCCGAGTTAATGTTAACTTGTCAAGGTTATGAATTTTTTTAGTCACATGATCTTTAGATTGGTACTTGACTCAGGTAAAGTTAAGGTGGTCTAGAAAAGATTAAATTAGAACCTTAGATGATGAGATAGATTAGAGGGTTGTTTCTTAATCTCAAAATGAACTAGGAGTCAAGAAAATGATCTAGTGATTCAGAGATAGCCTTATCTCTGAATCTTGTAATAATACTATGGTTAAGTAGGGGTTAGTTTAAGACCAGTGAGTTTCTTGAAGTGCTCGGGTAACTTAAACTTTATCCAAAACTGTGTATTAAAGATGGAGAAAGTCTTAATCTAAGCCGTTGATAAGGATTTTGCGCCAGGGAGTAGCCGTTGTAATTGAAATTTGAATATTTAAATTCATTTTGAGGGTTTCTAGTCATGGTTACGTGTTACAGACTTGTTGGTAGGGTCTTGAGGTTCTTCCTTGTCCTTGGATCGACTTTAATGGCATCATTTAGTGGAAAGGGATGTTTTCTATGGTCCTGATAGCTTTTATTTCAACATGGTGGTCTTGTTTGGTTCCTGGTCTACTTTCTATTTTGGGATTTCTCTACCCATACTGTAGCTATTATACATTTATTGTAATCTTTCCTCGTAGCTTGATGGGTGGTGTGTCAGAAAAAATATTTTATATATCTTTTGGAGAAAGATCATCCAGAGAGGAAGGACTGTATTTATTGTTTATAAGGACTACTGTCAGAAAACCCTCTCCTAGGGGTTCCTTTTCTTATAATTTTCTTTTATCTCTTGAGGTTCATGGTTCAATAATATTGGGCTTCTAAGGGTGAATCCAGGATTTTAGTTCCTAGGATATAGCTTATTAATGTTAGATTGTATTTCATAATAAGATAGATAGTTCGCTGATCTTTTGCAATTTATTGAATGGTGTAATTGGTCAATCATACTATTACAAATTTCTATCCATTATACTTAATATAATCATCCTAGTTTCAAGTCTCTCCTTGGTGTTCATTGTATGAGTTTTGATTTTCTACTCCACTATATAGAGATATCTATGTATATGTTATATTCCATAGTTCTGATCTAGGATCAGATTAAATATACTTTAGATATAATATAGATTCTTTTAGTGTATCTACACAAGGATCTTATAAGCAAGTCTATGATCTGAGATGCTTGTGTTTATGGCTATGCATTTTTACCAATAGGTTGTCTTCTATTTCATTATTTGCATTGAAATGTTTCCCAATGGATAAGGCACTAATCAATAACTAGTTCTTTCTTTGATTGGTGCATGTTTGATAGATTTTGGCTATGTTTTTCCTTTATACATCAAAACCATTCCCAAGTCCTGGGTTAAAGCACAAAGTTGTGTCACGTTTCAACACCACTTATCAGCAAAGCTAAATTTAAGTATTTCTAACTAAAAATTAATTTTCTTCTAGCTAGATTCATTCTAGCTAAGTTAGGTAAGTGGTTACACTTTTCTAATTGGAAATTTCTATTAAATGCATATTTTATACCAATATAGGTCTAATTAAAAAAGAAATAAAATTATTTTAGAAAAGCAATGTTTCAATAACCCCTACTCTTTTTAATGATATTTTTAAAAATATAAAAAAATACCCTTTTGTAGAGCTCAGTGTCAAGATTATTTTCATATAAATTTTATAGTATTTTGATTAGATCTAATATATTATAATTTCAAAATACAACAAGTAGGTATTTTAACATTCGAGAAGATGTTGCTTCAAATAAATAGTAAATCATATCAAAAAAATTTAAAATTTATATTTAACACTAGAGGAGAGAGTCCTATTGAAGAATATGTAGTTTTTTTCTTAATGGTGTAGATTTGATATGGGAAATTTGGCGGGAGATGAAAACTATCGATTTCAGATAAGTTCAACTTTGAGCAGTTATAACAGAGAAAATATAAATTGAAAACCAATCTTTCTTCTTTTCTACACTAGCTATACATTTTATCTATAACATATTTTTAAATCAGAGGAAAAATAAATTATTTGCATATACTTGTTTTGTGGGAACTAGACCCCAGATTTTGAGTAGTTTTCAGCAATTAAAAATGGACTTCAAAAATTAAAAAACTATGTCAATTCATGTTCAATTTTTAAAAAAAAAAAATATAGGCATAACTTTCAGCCATTTTTACACATTTCATCAGTTTACACCATCCCCAAATTATAAACACGAATGCCACTTTCATGTCGTTAAAGTTGAACAATTTGCATGTTATAGACCTTTTCCTTTATAAAAGTGTGACACAGGTCTTTACTTTTACCCTCCTATCTATTTCATGGTTATTGGTTGTATGTCCTACAATGATAATTGAGATTCAATGGATGTGTGGTTAGCATTTAGTACTTTATTTTCATATATATGTTGTTGAGTCTAGAAGCATAAAGCATTGTAGAGTGTTGAGTCATGTCTAGATTAGGTGCACCCGCCTTGGTTTAACAGAGCTAGAAGTGTAGAGCGTAGTCTTGTCCCTATAGTTGGTCTAGTTGTCTTGCAGATATTTTATACTTGGAGCTAACCACTCCTAACATCAGTCTCAAAGAATATTGGTAGCTTTAAATAGAATAAACATTTTCAAACACCAAAAATATGTTGAAACAACACTTATTTATAAAGTTAGTAAGCATGACATTTGGATTATTGATAGTGGCTACAAACATCACCTGACTGGAGATAAATAAAATTTTGCATTTCTTGAGCATTATAATGGTGAGTCTATTAGAAGAGGAAATTATACACCTTGTCAAGTGAAAGGAAAAGGTACTATATTGTTGAACAATCAAATCAAATGTGAGAATTCATATTGGGTGAAAGGAATTAATTAAAATCTGTTGAGTGTTTCATAGTTGAATAACACAGGGCACCGAGTTAAATTTGAAAATTGAAAATCTAGAATCTATGATGATAGAGTAAGTTTGATCGGCATTGGTGAACAATCAAAAGGTAATATATTCTACCTTGACACTTATGAGACTAATTTCTTGATGGCTAAGAATGAAGATGTATGTTTGTGGCATAAGAGGCTTTTTCATGTAAATTTTGAAAACATGGTTAATATTAGTAAGAAAAGAAAAGTTAGAGGCTTACCAAGCTTATCTAAACCTGGCCATGTAATGTGCAAGAATTGTCAAATGGGAAAAATGTCAAAATCTAGTTTTAAGAGAAAGAATTTTTCATCTAATGATATTTTGGAGATAGTTCATACAGACCTATGTGGACCAATGAGAAAACAAAGTTATTATGGTGATAAATACTTTATTTTATTTGTTGATGGGTACTCTAGAATGATGACTGTCATGTTCTTAAAAGAAAAATATGAAGCATTTAAGATGTTCAAATGGTACAAAGCTAAAGTGGAAAAAGAAAGTGGTAGTGAACTGAAATGATTGAGATCTAATAGAGGAGGTGAATTTATTTTTGATGAGTTCACTAAATTTTGTAATGAGTATGGAATTAAGAGACATATCTCTGCACCGAGGACACCACCGCATAATCATATTGCTAAAAGAAGAAATAGATAAATTGTGGATTGTGCTAGAATGTTGATGATTGAAAAGAATGTTGTAGAAACATACTGGAGAGAAATTGTAAGTACTATTGTATACACACTAAACTTAGTACAATTGAAGAAAGATACAAACAAGGCACCTTATGAATTATGGTATGATATTACACCTAATTTTATTTATTTTATAATACTTGGAAGTTGATGTTGTATTTAGAAAGATAATAGAAATGGAAAATTTGATTCACAAAGTGATGAAGGAATATTTCTTGGATATTCTACTATGAGAAAAGCTTATAAATATTTGAACAAGATATCTAACAAGATCATTGAAAGTGAAAATGTAAGAGTTGATGAATTTGCTAATAAGAATGATGAGAAGAGCATAAAAGAACCAAAATATTATATTATATTTGTCTACATTAAAGAAATAGATACTTTTCCCATGCAGATACCTAATGTTACTGTGCAACAAGGTAATGTTACCAAGCAACAAGAGGCAGCAATTGAGACTCAAGAAATTGTTGCAACTGAAGATCGTGATCAAGATCACAATGAACCTAGTGGAGAACATAATGGGAAAAAAGAATTGAACCTATAATTATAAAATATGTAGGAAGACATCACCCTAAGAATCATATTATTGGAGATAAGAGATTTGGCATGATGACACGAAGTAAGTTGAAAGAAAACACATGTTTGATCAGTGAATTTGAACCTAAAAATGTTAGAGATGCACTTGAAAATGAAGAATGGATTATTGCAATGAATGAAGAAATTGAGCAGATACAAAAAACCAAAACATGGACATTTGTACCGAGACTGAGTGATAAGAATGTCATTGGCACCAAGTGTATATTAAAAAATAAATTGGATGAGAATGGAGATGTAGCTAGAAAAAAAGAAAGACTAGTATGCAAAGGGTATGCACAAGAAGAAGGTATTTAATATGGAGAAACATTTTCACCCATTTCTAGACTAGAAGGAGTTATAATATTACTTGCATATGCTTCATAAAAAGGATACAAAGTATATCAAATGGATGTTAATTCTACATTTCTAAATTGGATAATGGAAGAAGAGGTTTACATTGAACAACCTAAAGGTTTTGTTGATCCTACTTAGATGAGCATGGTATGCAAGTTACACAAAGAAAATTATATGGTTTAAAACAAGCACTGAGAGCATGGTATGAAAGGCTATATTCCTATCTTATTAGTATTGGATTTATTAGAATAAGTAACAACAATAATTTGTATTTGAAAGGAGGAAATGATGATAAGACTCTTATTGCTGAAATTTTTGTTGATGATATTATATTTAGAGGAAATGATAACCTATGCACATCATTAGCTGATGAAATGGTGAAAGAATTTGAAATGCCAATGTTTGGAGAGATCAATTTTTTTATTGGCTTGCAAATTTTACAACAGGATGAAGGCGTATATATTAATCAATCAAAATACATCAAGGAAGTACTGAAGACATTCCGAATGGAAGAATCAAAACCCGTCAAAATACCTATAGTGACAGGAGGCAAATTGACAAAAGAAGATAAGACACCTGAGGTAAATCAAACATTGTAAAAATATATGATTGGAAAATTTATGTATGTTATACACACTAGACCAGACATAGCACACATAGTTTGAATTGTAGCAATATTTTCTGCTAATCTCAAAGAATCACATATGACTGTTGTAAAGAGAATTTTTAGATACTTAAAAAACACTGAAGATTACAGATTATGGTACAAAAGAGAAGGCAAGTTTGAACTGAAGTTTACATGGATGTTGATTGGGCTAGGAACATTGATGATATAAAGAGCCCTACTAGTGGAGTATTCTTTATAGGAGAAAGATTAGTTACTTGGATAAGTAAGAAGATAGGATGCATATCTTAGTCAACTACATAAGTAGAATATGTTGTTGCTGCTATAAAATGTTTGAACATTGCATGGATAAAATAACTATTGAAAGGCATGAATGAAGAGATCACTGGCCTAGTAGTAATTTATTGTGATAATACTAGTGCAGTAAATATTTCAAAGAACCTGGTGATGCATGCGAGAACAAATAATATATCTATCAAATATCACTACTTGATTGAACAAGTACAAGAGAAACAAGTTATACTGGAATATGTACAATTAAAAGAACAACTTGTAGACATATTCACTAAACCCTTACCAAAGGATATATTTGAGTACTTGAGGAGTAGACTAGGGGTTCATCCCTTGTCTATCAGTTGCTAAGATGACTAGAAGGTTGCATCAATCTACATATAATCAAAATATTAGTCAATTTGATGCAAATTTGAACTGGACTGACAAAGATATATCAGTACACTACAAGGTACTTAGTTTACTGCACCAAAAACTAGAGATATTCTTTTTGGCTACTAAAGAGTTGTATATTTTTCTTTTTGGCATTTTTGTCAAAGGGAGAGAATGATAAATGAAATATCTATCCATTAAAGGGAGATAATGATCAATGAAATATCTATCCATTGTAAGGGAGAAAAGGAGACAAGAGAAAGGGAGAAAAATGACATATCTATCTATAGAGAGAAAAGATTCAAGAACTGAAAATTTAAATCTATAGGGAGAGTACGCATGGTGAGTTTTTGATGCTGAAACATTTTATATATTCAAGCTAGGGAGAGCTACAAAATTTTGCATTTGTAGAACATAATTTTGGTATTTTATGGCATTTTCATATTGCATATTTCATATTATGTTTTCATCAATGCCAAAGGGAGAGATTGATGCACTACAACTGATTGTATGTTTGAAGTCATTTTTTTGATAGTCAACCAAGTTATAGATGTGATGATAGAACTTAATTAGTTAATGTATTGTCATTTATGTCAACTTATTTGAGTATCATTATGATGAAAAACATCTATTATGGATTAAAGATCTAGAAAAAAAAAATTTATGTGGTTAGCAATTTAAGAGTTTTGTATACACCAAGTAACACTGAACACCAAGTAAATATAGTGTATATCGAGCGCAGTGATAACTGAGCTAGGGATCACCAACACATCACGGTATTGACCAAGCAATTAAATCAAATCAAGGCCAACTAGAATGATGAGCTAGAAGAATTAATAATCCTGAGGTAAATGATAAGGTTCGTTATGATGATCTAACGACTATGAAAATTCAAGGAAGATTGGACAAAGAAGATTGAAACATCTTTTTAACATAGCTGTCGAGGAAGGTTTAAGGAGCAAAACCAACGATGGGGATTAAATAGAAAGATATAAAGGATATAATTAAATGAGTTATGATGTCTATATAAGAGACAAGAGATTTATTATGAATTATTATGTGATGATGAGTACACATTCAAATTGTATGCATGAGTGATCAAATTGGTTAAAGACAAAACTAAGCATTTCTGCAGACAACACTGAGTGACAAAGGAAAGACCATTAATCGAGAAGAACAAAGTATGAAGAATCAAATGAACTGAAGTGAAAAAATTGATCAGAGGTATTATGCACTTAGCATAGATCTGAAAATCTATGAATAGAGTAATATTTGAATCAAATCAATACTATATTAGTTTAACTATTGTTATAGATAAATCTCTTAACTCAGTAGGATGTGAAATTATTTATTATGACATTCTAATGAATGTTGACTATTTTCTTGTTGACCCCATAGTGAATGATTGGTCAAGAGAGAACTATTAATTTTAAATCCTCTAACCAAGTCACATTTAACTGTGTGCATTATAACCTTTAATAGGGTTGGCTCTTAACCGAGCTCACTTTAGAAGAGTGAAATAGGGTTACCGGTTCCAGGTGTTTTTTCCCTTAGTAGGGTTTCCACGTTAAAAATCTATGTCTTAATGTGTAGGATTATTGTGGATTGTTATTTTTCTTTACACATTACTTTATCTACATTGATCGATAATCACAGTATTGATTTACTGCTACTCGGTATATGACTAAAATTTTGAGATTACATTTATATTTCACCGAGTTGATTTATATGTTTGAAATTTTTCTTATATAAGTCTAGAAGAATTTGGGACTGTAGGATAATTGAGAACTAACGGATTACCCCCCCCCCCTCTCATTTATCTAACAATGCACATGTGTCCCACTCTTAGTCCTTCTACTAGGACTCATTGCCATGATAAAGATAAGAATGCTCAAGAAAAAAATGTTTATAATGTTCATAATATGAATGAATATTTCAAACAATACAATGAAGAAGCTACTAAATTTTTAAATAAACTATAGCATATATTAAGGTGTGTTGACCCTTTTTGTTTAGTTTTTCTTTTTTGATAGCTATTTGTTAGTCTTCTTTTAGATCTTATCTAGTTTTGGCAATTTTTCATGAAGGGTCTCAAGGCCCATGTAAAATATATTTGTCTCTAATAAAAAACTACCTACCCAAAAAGAGATAGAAGTATTAGATCATTAGTAACACTAATTATTATGTATCCTTATATAATAAAAAATATTAAAGCCAAAATAGCATGTGTATAGTAAAATAACCAAAAACAATTCCATCGTTATCAATATAACTAGCAAACATTAACAAAAGGTGAAGTGCAAGCCTTAAAAAGTTCTTGAAGAAACACTGGTCCAAAAAAAAATCAAAAAATTAAAACAACACAAAAGTCATGTAAAAAACTAAAGAGAAAAAATAAATCCAAGCCTTAAAAGCCCTAAATATTGGGACCAATGGTAAATCCTAAATTTTTAGTGAACACCCACATATTATATTTTTTTATATCATTGTAAGGAATTAATATCCTTGAGTGTCTTACCTTTTGTCCTTACTTTTCCCTGTATTATTCTTTAGCTCTTCTTTAACTTTCTCTATCTAGACACCATGTTAATTGTCACTTTGTGCACAATACCATCAGTGATAATAGTAAGGGTTTTCACCACATTATCCACCTTTATTCTACTTGATTTGGATTCCTCAACACTAATCTCTATAGCTTTTAGCCTGATTTGCATGTCCATCACTTAAAATTTAAGATAGGCTACCAAGTTATCAAATTTCTTATTATCACTAGTCATTTCTTTAAGGTTTTGACAAGTATTTCTAATGATATTACCTTTCAATCATATAATTTAAATGTCTCATTATATTTGGACACACGCTATACTTCTCTACATCTTAGGGAACAATAATGTCCCCACTAAAATCCTTTATTTCCTCTTCTTGAACTTTACAAACCTCAAATTCATATTCCTCATTCTTATTTATAAATTTGGGAATAAATTCCACCTCTAAAGGAATATCAATAGTTTTTCATCATTTAGATCTTTCCCTTAGTATAATTCTCAAAAATTCTATTCATCTAATGCCTCCAAGGATATTTTCTTGTTTAACCATCTCCTATTTTATTTTCTCTTATACTTTGTTTTTTAGGTTAGGATCATATCAATCCACGGTGATATAATTTCCTTTGGTATTCCTAGATTTGATCTTTCTTGATTTTGATTGACAAGGATTATAACCAAAATCATTCCATTTTTCAGAGATGGCTTTTTAGATCTCAATTTCAATATGATATTCAATATAATATTTATTAGCTTTTCTTTTTTTCTTAGCATAGACATTAGGTTTCTCTAGGGTGTGGAATTTTCTTTCAATGAGTTATATTTTCATAGAGTTTTTAGGGTTCTCATTTTGAGAAGTAAATGAGATATTTTTTGCACAAAAGTCTAGGACATACCATTATATAGTAATGTTGAAGGCCTAATACAAAGGGGATACACACCCTTATTATTATTAATGCATACAGAGGAAAAGAGGTACAAGGGCCTATTTATTTTCTCCTTATTCCCAACATGATTTTAAATTTGTCCAAGAGATAACCATGCATGATCAAATACCTGCAAAAGACATGGTATCTAACCAAATGCTATAAGAAGGATTAAGGATAGATCTATCATACCAATTTTGTAATCTAGATGGTTTCTTTCCCTTCTAAACAATTATTCAATAAAATGTGTGTACTCACTGTAGCTTTTATTGACCACCTTTTATCCTATACATTGTAGACACATCACCTCAATAATAAATTTGGGAGTGTCCTTAAACTTTTATTTTGTGATAGATACCTCACCCTTCCTCTAATAATTATATAATTTGATAATAAGGGTATGATTATACCCATGCATGGAGTCCAAGAAGGGGAAAACACTTGCATTTTTTACCAATTTCCAAAGATCTTCATTCTTCTTTAGTTCATCATAATTTCTTAGCACTGGGTATTTCACTCAACCACCCATATGCTCTTCCTCATCCTTTCTATTGACTCGATAAACACTAATAAAATTACAACACTTGGGAGGATACATGTTATTTTTATCACGTAGAGATTGATAGATCGGGGACTCACACTTATTATGGAAAGAAATGATTTTTGGGTACCAAGCATCAAATTAACATATGTGAAATTACTAATAATTAATTTAGAAATTTTCCCAATACAATATTTACTCATATTCCCATCGACATCAATCCATTGTAGAGAATTGGCACTAAATTAATTTCCTTTGAGAGTATTTAAAAGATTTTTATACCTAAAGAGATAACATTGTTGTTTGTGTAAAAAAATTGGTTAACATTTTGACCAACAATATCATCATTAAAAACTAATCCTTTGAAAAGAAATCCATCCAATGAAGGGTTTATTAAATTGCATTTAAAATCTCCCTTGCTTGCATTCTTTCATCAGTAAATGGATTTTGTTAATCTAAAAGTGAATTAATTATAATTAAAACTTCAATTTATTATCTAATAGCCAAGTTGGATCATTAATCTATAATTTATGACTTTCCATAAATACATGAAGAATAATAGACTTAAGGGAGCTCATTAGAATATACTTGCTCTCCTCTATCATGATCCTTATTTACTAAGGGACAATGACCTCTCTATTAGGAATAATAGAAATTAAATATAAGTGTGGTACCAATTGTTTTAAAACAAAATCTAACTCCTTTAGTAATTTTATTCCCCAACAAGAAGTTACACTAGCTATTTCATTTGAGCCTCTTTCTATATTATTCTTATACCATTCTATTCGCCTTCAATCATTTTCCTTTATCACTCCAGCTATTTAAAAAATACCAAGGTTTCCCTTAGAGCACCCATCATAATTATATTTAACCCAACATTACTTTGGATTATCTCATTTATTCATATAAAATAAAGGTTCAAATGTATAGCTACAACATGAAATGTATAAATGTTAGGAACCTGTGTGTTCCTTTTGTTTATTTTGTTACTGTAGTGTTGTCGGACGCATATACTTTGTAAGTCATCCCGTGAGTATATTTTATTATCCCACATGCATAGGTAGTATTACTTTTCTAGATCGTACTTAGTATATAAGAGTAGGTTGAGGCCTTTGATGGACACCGAAAAATTTATTGTATTGAGCTTGCTCAAAGGAGGTTACCCCCTCGAAGTGGCCCATGATCAATAGATTCATTCTGAGTTCTGCTATTGCTCTATATTCTATTATTTTGTGCATTCTCACCAAATTGCTATAAGGAGGTTCATCTCATCTGGTATCAGATCACTTTCTTGGGCTCGCTGGGTGGAAATTACGTCAAATTTTTTTTCCGTCGTGGCCTTCAGGTTCCTTTCCATTCTAATACCTTTTGTTATTGCAATAACTCTTTTCTGTTAGTCCGTATTTGAGTGAATTTTCTTGAGTCGATTGTGTCAAAAAAAAAGAGTAAATTTTTTTTTCTGTTTTTTAGCCATAGCTTCCTTGCTTTCTTCCCGTTTCCTCATAGAGTCCCTCAAAATGCCTGAAATACTGTTTTGCATACTTCCTTTCTTAGCGACCCAACCCCAAATTCTACATATCGAAGCCCTAAATCCCTCGTTTATCAAATTTTAGGGTTTGCCCTATCTTTTCCGCTTCTCATCCAATCGCCACCAAACCGAGCCACAAGATTCAATTCCTCATTCTGCTCCCTTGTCCCTCTTGGACTGCTCGCCTCATTCTGCCTCCCCAACCCTGAAACCCTCATTTTTCTTTTTCC
>MU223975.1:350001-361056 GCA_018584345.1 Thuja plicata | reverse complement strand
TATTATCCCACATGCATAGGTAGTATTACTTTTCTAGATCGTACTTAGTATATAAGAGTAGGTTGAGGCCTTTGATGGACACCAACGAATTTATTGTATTGAGCTTTCTCAAAGGAGGTTACCCCCTTGAAGTGGCCCGCAATCAATAGATTCATTCTGAGTTCTGCTATTGCTCTATATTCTGTTATTTCGTGCATTCTCACCAAATTGCTATAAGGAGGTTCATCTCAATAAACTATATAAATCTGAAAACTAATATATTTCATATTTAGGACTCATTTCTCTATTGGACATTTCCTTAAGTTTCTCACCATGGCCCACCCTCTCTTTCTGTCAATTTTTTTAAGTAAGCTTTTTAATGCTTAAACAACTAACAACCATGTTATACTAAAATTTTGTAATGAAATATCATTAAATTTAAAATTATTATTGTACTCCATTACTAATGACTCGATGAGGCATAAGTACATCACAACCTGAGTTCTATACAAGGCCACATTAGCCATAGATAGGTTATAGATGAACTCAAAAATTTACTATGAAATATATAAGGATATATTATAACCAAGCTTATTGACCTTTATCTATAACATTGCAAATATTTTTTGTTTTATCTTATAGCCATGATGACATCATATTGACAACCATCCTTAGTACTAGTAGTATTATGTTAGTGACATCAATAAAACCTTATGTTGACTTGTGCATCACCTCTTTCCCTATCATTACATCATCTCCTTCACTATTCTACTACCTTTAAAAACCATTGTGTTTATGTACCTTCTACCTTTATTCACCTTATTAGAATTATCTTTTGATCTCGAATGTCATTGTCTTGACATTGTTTTAATTCTCTTCATCTCTTTTACATCTTATATAGTATTATATTTATACATCTACAATTTACCTTTGACTATTAAATGATCTCTCTTAAATACCATTCATAGTCTATGTTTTGACAGTGTAAAAAAGTTCTTTCCTCTATTCTAATGTCTTCATTGAGTATCCACTAGTCTCCCTAGCATTTTATTCTGTCATATCACTATAACATTGAAACCTTTATATTTTGACCACCACTCTCAAACATTATATAGACAAAATAATAGTGTTTCAGTGTCTTTCCCTACTTTTCAATGTATTGAATCCTTCATTATCTCTTAGAATTTGTGGTATCTTCATTATATTTTGAGCCTTTCCATTGTTCCTTGTCCTTTAGATCATTACCTTTCCATGGATAGTCATTATTAAATATTTGTATTGCATCATTGGTCTTTCAAGCATTTAATTATGCTTGGAATCCTTCTCACTATATAATATAGTCCTCTAACCTTGTAGAAACTATATCTTGGTACTAATCTTTAATTTCAACATTTTCATAACAAAGATGTTCTCTATTCACTAATTTTCATCATTGACAATGTCTTTTATTCTTCAAAACCTTGGCTACTTTAGTATTGAACCTCATAGTTTTTATGCTCTTTGTGGCTCCAAGAGTTTTTTTTTTTTAATATTTACTTAAAAGGAATTTGTCGTAGAAGATCATTGTTTCTCACAATCCTCATATATTATTTATCATATATTCTCTTCATTATAATATTATTGTTAATTTTAATAATCATGCTCCTCAACATTATATATTACTATTTTTGGATCTATTCTTAGTAAATACCACTATTTTCTCTTCATATCACTTTTTTTGACATATATAAATTATGTTTTAATTATGTTGAGTATAGTAACAATAATTTATACTTGTTACAGTGTTGGTATTGGAAAACACAAATTTCCAGTGAAGATTACTATCATCTCCTCTCCCAATGTATCATTGTCTTATTCATAATCTCTATCATCTATATTAAGAAACTTTCAACATACCTGTCTCTACTTTGCATGATTCTCTTCACATATTTTATGTTCCTAGACATCATTATTATATTTTTTATTCTAATAGACTTGAAGAAGAAGTGGCATTCCATATATCTATAATAGCGATCTTCTATAAAGTTGTTAACATAATACCCTTAATTAACAATATAATATCGCTTTAAAAATAGGGGTATCAATATCATTTCAAATAATGAATGAGTTTATCATGAAAATTGTTGGATGTATGAAGAATATATCCCCGCAAAATAAAAATAAAAATAAAAATAAAATTATCAAACTATCAATAATATTTACATATAATAGTGAATGGAAAGTATGAAATTGTGAGTATCTTGGCTTTTTGATAATGTCCTTGACTTTTCTTCTCTCTTGTCAATGTTTAGATGAAAATGTCTTATTAAATTAATTTAATCAATATAAAAATATCCACATTATAGGGGTTACAATATATATTTGAAATCCTACCTCCTAGATATTAGTTCACTTTGTGGTTCTATTGCACTTTTATAAAGAAACTATTTTTAATTAAACAAAAACTTGTTTTGAAGGGACTAGAAACCCTTAAGAAAATAAAAAGATAAACTCAATGAACAATTCTCTAGCCATAAATGACCCATAATAGACCAAAAGCACAAAAATAGGGGAACCAAGCCCCCAAAAAAGCTACAAGCCATTTACAAGACTATCATTCTTTTGCAAAATATCGTAATTAATACTACAGACCTTCTAGATGATACTATCAATGGGGGTAACACCCTTGTCTTTTCTTTTCAATATAGTTGTAGGTATTGTAATTGTCTCCATATCTTTCTCCTTCTTGGTCAGGCCTTTATCCTAAACAATAAATTTTTCCTTCTTCACCACAAATTTCACTCTTTTTGCCAAATCTACACTCACCGACGAAGATGAAAAGTTACCTTTGGAGGGTAAAAGTATAATAGTGTGTCATAGTAGAGGACATTCTAGGAGGGTCTGACCGGAAGGGGTCTGGCTGCACAGTGTCTTGCCGGACCCCCGTGGTGCCTTTTAGGCACCAGGTGGCACCTATCTGGAGTGGGGGGTTCGGTTGGACCCCTTTCGGCTGGAAGGGGTTCGGCTGAACCCCCAAAAGTCATATAATTAAAAAAAAGGGGCCCGCATGGGTCATTGTCATTTAGGGGCCCGTGCGGGTCATTTTGAGGACTAGGGTCCGGCCAGACAGGGTCTGGCCAGACCCCTTTTAGCCGGACCTATGTGGAATCCTATTTGGCAACCAAGTAAGCAAAAATGGGTGGCTTTCTCAAGTTCTCCCTTCTAGACCTAAATTCTCTATCAAAATTTACCATTCTATAAAATCTAAAAGTACCCTTTTGTAGAGCTCGTAGTCAAGATTATGGTCATGTAATTTTTATCATGTTTTGGTTTCATATAATATATTATAAGTTGAAAATACTTCAAGTGGGTATTTTAACATTTAAGAACACGCTCATTAGAAAAATATTAAAAATAACAAATCATGTCAAAAAAATTAAAACTTTATATTTAACACTAGAGGAGAGAGTCCTCTTCAAGAATATGTAATTTTTTTTTTTACTGGTGTAGATTTGATAGGGAAAATGGAACGCGAACTAAAAACTATTGATTTCAGGTAACACCAACTTTGGATAGTTATAACAAACAAAACATATAACAAAATCCAATCTTTGTTTTTTTATGCATTATCTATACATGTCATCTAAAACATATTATGGAATCAGAGGAAAAAAATTTATTTGCATATAGTTTTTTAACGTGGACTAGACCCTAGATTTTTAGCATATTTAAGGAATAAAAAAATGGACTTCAAAAATTAAAAAACTATTTCAATTTTTGTTCAAACATTTTTTTAAAAATTATAAACCTAAACTTCATCAAATTTTACACATTTCATTAGTTTACATCATCTTCAAATTCTAAACACAAATGCCACTTTTATGTTGTTAAAGTTTAAACATTTGAATGTTGTCATCTTTTTCCTTTATAAAAGTGTGACACAGGTTTGTACTTTTACCCTGGATATAATTTGAAGGGCTTCTTCCTGTTCTTTGAAATTTTTAATCCTTCTACTAGTGTTATCCATGGAATGTTTCCCAACAACAACAATAATAGTTTTATCTTGAATCCCCTCTAGACCTTATGGCAAGACATGTTGTATGTTAGTGTCAAAACATTTAGTCATTTAGTATTGCCTGAGTGGTCAATATGACCTGAGTGATTATTATTTTCTAAGTGACCACTATGACCTGAGTAATCAGTATTGCCTGAGTCATTCAACATCTCCCAAGTGATCAGTATAGCCTGAGTGATCATCATATTTCCCGAGCATCACTTTCTCACCCGAGGAGAATTCTTGACCTGAGTGACAATATAAGGCCGACTTTGCATATATTGTTTTTACTAATCGAAGCCAACCTATGAAGTTAATTTTTTTGGATAAGATATATATGTAAGATTATTTTTTTATCCAAAATGTACAAAAAACTATATATGTATGAATGTATATGTGAATATGAAGTTGCTTATTGATTAGAAGATTGCAGAAGTATAAAGTACAATAGAGACTCATCCATAACAGTCACGTGATTAGTTATAAATGAAAGGATCTCATTCAGAAAATCAGATTTGCCTAAGAATATCATCTACTAGTTTATTCTAATAGGTGGATCAGCAAAATCATCTAATCAGGTTGACCTAAGACTCCTTTGCAAATCTTTTAACAGAGTTGCATTACTTTTTGTATTGTATCAAATCCTTTAACAAGGTGGACTTAACCGTCCTTATTGCTCTTAGCATGGAAGGCCATCAGAAGTTGTCAATGTAAGCTCTAATGGGCTAAATTTATACTATAGTACTAAATCTTGTGGGTACCATCCCCACCCCAGTTTTACTTTCTATTTGGAAGGTTTCTGGGTAACCAAATACTATGTTATGTGTTATGTATGATTCTTTCCTTTCAGTTCTATGTATACAAATCATATTAGATACTCTAATTGGGATTAAAGAAGATTAAGTTTTATTGGTTCATGATTCACCCCCCCGCCCCNNNNCCCCCCGACTCTTAGTCACCTTGCATGAAATATATTTCCAACAATTGGTATCAAAGATAAAGGTTCTCTAACAAAAATTTAACAACTTGAGAAAAGATTAGAAGCAATGGAAGTATATAGTCTGGAGAAATCCATTGAGAATGAAAAGATAGATCTACAAATGGGCATGGATAAGATCAAGAAACTCAAAGAGAATCTCTCTCTTTCACTGAAAAGAAGAAAAGATTTAGAAGCACAAATGAATGACATGAATTACATAGAAGAAAAATTTGAAGATTTTTGAAAAGATAGAAGTTCTGAAGAAGATGATCCAGCCATTGAAGACTTACTTGCAAAGAATCTCAATTTACATGAAGAAGTCAGAAATTGAAAAGAGAACAAGAAGTTCACTTAGTCAGATTATGTGAAGTCACAGAACAAAAGAATCAAGCAGATACAAATAAAGAAGTTATCAACCTAAGGATAGAAAATGAAAGACTATAGAATGATCTCAACACTGAAAGGCAAACCAATGAATTCACAAAGTAGTATAGATCAATTAATAGAAGTCAGACATCATGGATAGACTGGACTAGGTTATACTGAACAAGGTGAATCCTCAAAGAAAGGAGCCCAAAAGAACATGAAACTTTCTTGTAACCATTGTGGAAAGTTGGGGCATACATCAAATAAATGTTGGAGAAATAAAAAATCAAATTTTAATGGTAAATACTACAGTTGCAACAAGCATGGACATAGAGAAATTGAATGCACTAAGAAACCTAAGTTTGAAGAAAAATGTTTCAAGTGTAACAAACAAGGCCATAGATCTTCCAAGTGCAAAACTAAGAAATGGAACCCTACTGAACAATTGGCCAAAGCAATTTTTGGTTGGGATTACAACACATGGTACATATTTTTCATTGTGGAGAATATGGACACGTTGGTGTAAATTTTATAAAGACTCACCTCTGAAAAGGAAATCCTACCAAGAGATGTTATGCGTATAAACAACTCAAACATCTAAGCCGAAATTATATGAACAGAGAAAAGGTGGATATTTGTTTTAAGAAAGGCAAATCAAAGGTCTCAAAAATTAGAAGTCATATGAGCAAGAAATGGGTAAGGAAGTCCTTTAAAAGTTCAGATCAAAACATTGAAGGATCCAATGGCACCCAAGATAAAGAGTTTGGTGGATCTACCATCATAGAATAGAGATACAAGGAAATGACTAGAACTATGCATTCAAGCCATCATACAGTAGTTCCAGATATCCTAGCAAGTCCAAATCCACATATTTATGCATTAGGACATATTATAGTGCTAACCGAGTCAGGATCCAAGTTGCACCTGAGCTACTCTAGCTTAACCGAGTTGAGTCCGGTTGTATAAGAATTGAGAAGTCAATTTTCTCCAAACTTCTGAGTAAGCCTGGGAGAACTACCCAAGCTATGCCAGCTACTATGTATGGAGTATTTAATGTAATACCTTAATGTAATAACTCTTATAAATAATGAATTGTAAAGGTTATTGTTTACAAATATTTCTGTTTGCAGAGCAATTCAGAGTGAACTTATTTTTGAAAGCGAATCCTCATAGATAAGAGGGCCCTTAGGAGAGAATAAAATTTGAAATTAAATTATAAAATATATGTATTTTGTAACTAAAATAATTGAAAAAAAGGAAATCATGTGGTACATGTCTTTTCTTACTAATACAAGTTAATAAATAATAAATGAAAGGATCTATATTTGCATGAAGAGTAACAACAAAAATAAAATAATTACTAGTTAGATGCATATAAATCAGTTCTATGCATCTAAATCATAATAGATATGTAAGGATTCAAGTTCACCGAAATGTAATTAAGGTGAAACTAGATTTTTAAATAAATAAAATGTAGAAAAGTGATGTATCCAAATTTTATTTAGAAACCAAACAAGCATTAATATGTAAGAGATTTTATCTCATCAAAATGTAATGATGAAAATAGGGTTTTCTAGGAGCATGAACAAACTAAGAATCCTAGGCCTATATCCTCTTGTATTGGGAGGAAGATGATCAACTAGTCTAAAGAAACATCAAGTAATAGGTGGATGAAATGATTATTTGTTGTAATGGGCTACGATTATGCAAATTTAATTGAGAAATATAAGATCTAGTACTAGAATAATGAGAATATGGTCTTCTACAAGCATGATAAAATTACAAACAAAGAAACCAATTTTGGGAATGGATCTAAAAAATAGAAATAGAAACTAACTTGTAAACTAAAGTTTTTGTTGAAACAGGAGGAAAGCATAATATGAAAGCTCTTTGGGTCCTCACCCAAGGTGTGTAACATGTAATTCTATAATGTCGATGGATGATCTCAACATAATTCTTCTCTCTGGGGACCACCATCTTCTCTCTGGATCTCAAGGAATCACAATGGTAACAAGTGAAAATGAATGAGTAAATTGACATCTTGGGCTTATTTTAATCCCTTTAGCCTTTAGGGCTAAAATTGACCTACTGGACACTAAGCATATTGTCCTAACTCTCTTAGTTTCTCATTAAATATATCAAAAAAACAATTGAACAGGAAGAAATCAGGTTGGTTTAATGCAATAATAATTTTAGAAGAGTTACTCATAACCTTCAATAAATGTAGATTTGATCCAAATATGCAGAAAATGTTACACAGATTTTGCTGCAGCATTTTTCATTTGACAATACTTGTTCTTTCATCAAATTATTGGTTTAACATGATTCTAATTAGACAAATCTTCCCTTTCAAGTTGTCAAACTTGGTCAAAATGTATTCCAATCAACAAATCTTCACTCCAATTTGTCTCATAATTGATTCTTATTGATCCAATAATGTTTCATATAACTTTCTCATCAATGTCAACTTTTCACTGCAGGATTTTCTTGATTTCATTCTCGAGGGGCCATGATCATACCTTAAATCACTATGTTTCTCAAAATTCAAAGATTCTATATCAGAGTGTTTATCAAATTGAATTTGTCATCAAATAAATAGGGGCATGTAATTTTACTTCAATCATGTTGGGACTATCAAATAATTGATGAACTATAACTGATTGAATGTTTGAAGATGTTAAGTTGATGATCATGCAAGGCATTAAATTAGTTAATGAATTGTATTGTCATTGATGTCAACTTGATATAATCTATTTGGTCATGGACATACTGCTAAAGACTTCAAATAACCAATGAATCAAAGGCTATACTATTAGTAATGAATATTAGTCAAGTATTCACAAAGTGACTATATACACCGATGGAGTGCACACTAACAGAAAGAGTAAAAGAGAAAAGTCACAGTCTTACCCAACGAGAAAATGCACAACATTACCAATGAGAAAATTCATAGTGTTGTGTGACGAGTAAAGCATAGAGTAACCTGACAGAGAGAAGTATGGTGTTGCACAATGGACGCAGATCCCGAAGACAACTAAAGTTACACCGACAAAACAGTCAATTATCACCGATGACTAATTGAAGTGTTGACCGATAGAACAAAGAGTTTAGAAATGACAAAAATATTAGCTTTCAAGAGCTAAAAATAGACTTAGTTGATACTTATAATTGTTTTAATCGACAAGATAAAGTCAGAGATAAGTAAAGAATTTAAAGCTACTTTGTCCAACTGATAAGAAGATCTCTTCGAGATAAAACTGGATTTTTTATTTAAATCTAATTGGCAAGAATTGTGGATCACTCCAATATCAAGAAAGCCAAGAAACGGTGAAATAATGTCTATAAAGAGACAACCCAATTCATTATGAATTGTGGGGTGAAGAGAAGTGAAAAGAATAGATGCTGAAGAGATACTGAAGGAGAAGAAAGTCTCCATTCAGACTTGATCAACAAGCTGAGGAAAGAGATAGATTGTGCAGACACCAACAAATAGTGAAACAACATCATAGAGTAGAACAATGTGGAGCAAAGGTACTAAATTTATTCTATTGATCAGAAAGGTAATGCATTTAAAATATATCTAAAAATCTGCAATTAAGTTGTATGTGTGAACAGATCACTTTACTGTTTCATTTTAACCATTGAAGCATCAAGTCTCTTAACCGAGCAAGACTTAAAAGTGTTTTTTAATTGAGATACATCCCAAGGAGTATCAAAAATTTTGATCATAGAAAGTAGAATTGGATATGCCCGATACCTATTGATGGGCCAAGGGAGTCTTTGATCAAGGATGGTAGCATTAGATGCTAGATACTAAGTGAAAACTATCTTTTAAATCCTCTAACAAGGTCACACCTAATAGTGTGTTTGTAACCTTTAATGAGGTTGGCTCTTAACCGATCTCACTTCAGAAGAGTGAAAATTTGGGGTATCGGTCCCAGTGGTTTTTCCCTTAACATGGTTTCCATGTTAAAAATCCATGTGTTATGTGTTTATGTTTCATTACTTTACTATTTCACATTTCACATAGCTATTATGGATTGATTAGTATACTCTAGTTATTTACTATATTTTGTTAAATAAAAGACTGCTTATCGATAAACAGAGAGAAGAAGGTTTTACAAAGCATTCTGACAAGTAGTAATTTGTTAGAAGTATTTCAAGGCATTCATCTTGTAGGACAAAATATAACGGGAGACTTAAAAACTAGTAATAAGTTTTAAGGGTTGACTTAAGGATTAATTTTTGAGGCCACTGATTCACCCCCACTCACAGTTATGACTAACAATTGGTATCTAAGCTTCTGTGCTTATAAGGAAGGTTTCAAGAGCTAAGCTAAAGATCACAAGATGAATAGACGAGATGTGCCCAAGTTGAACAAAGACAACTTTGCTTCATGTCAAACCAGATTAAGAATCAACTTATCAGGTATTGGAAATTATGTTACTCAATACTTAGATACTGGATATATGTTTCCCACGGATGCACCCACATTTGAATAAATGAGAGAGAAGCATGACCAAAAATACATGATGATAGAGTTTTCTTCCTCACTCTCTGATGCTAAATTTGAAGGCATCAAATTTTGCAAGACTACAAAGCAGTTTTGGGACAAATCGATGCTTGTATATGGTGGTGACAAAAATGTTCTGAGAGCCAAGGCAGAAAGCCTTAGAGGAAATTTTGATGATCTTAGAATGAAAGAAGGTGAAAATATCACATAGTATAGCACAAGAATCAAAGAGGTAGTCAATGCTATCTAATGAGTTGGAGGTGTACTAGAAGAAGATACAGTGGTAAGAAAAATTTTAAGAACCTTACTACCTACTTATGTTATTAGAGTATCTGCCATACCAGAAATGAGAGCAGTAGAAAATAGCAATGTTACTCTATATAGTTTGATTACAAGACTGATTTCCTTTGAGATGAAAAACTTTGATAATAGTGTCTTACCAAACATAGAGTCTGCATTCAAATCTTCTTTGAAAGTAAGTAAATCAAGGCATAAACACACTATGAGAAAAAAATAGTGATAGTGAAAGTGAAGAAGAAGATCTTGATGAAATTGAAGCACTTATGGCTAGAAGAATGCAGAGAGGAAAAAGGTAAATACAAAGGTAAATTACCACTTATGTGCTTTAGATATAAAGAGATTGGACACTTTGATGCAAGATGTCCTAACAGAAGAAAAGTTTATGGAAGTAATGACAGGTCTGTTAGGGATTTTTCTTGTATGAACCACAGTGCTTGAAATGTCTATTTGAACACTATGCTTTCTAATACTGATTCAGGAACAAGAAAAGCCTAATTGCTAAGGACTGGATAAGGTCCTTCTTTGTTTTTGAGCTCCACATATACTCAGGAAGGTTTTACCTCTTATGATTGCTGTTTACATAGTATTTGTTGATGTGGACACTGATTTGCTATGTATCTTTTGTTAAACCAACCTATGAATTACATTGCAAATAACCAAGCATAACCAGATGCAAGATATAACCATACAAACCATGGCTGTAAGCTTAACAACAATCAGTGATACAAGGATCCTCATCCTTCTTCCTTTTCTTATAAGAGGGATAACCTAAGGGATTCACTCTTCAAGGAATCAATAATATGGACACTGTCCTGCTGACATAGGTCCTTAACAAGTTCAGTTTGTTCTTAGTAACAAAGTATTTTGATTGAATTTGGTTTTGAT
>MU223975.1:291883-332691 GCA_018584345.1 Thuja plicata | reverse complement strand
TTTTGATAGTCTTTGTCAGGGCATCATAGTGATTTGCTAGGTCAAGAAATAGGTCTACATCTAAGAAAACATCAGGAACAAGCAACCTAGCAAGACCACATGTCCAAGGGTTTGAAACTGGGATGGGTTTATCATAATTTTTATAGAAATAGGTGAAAAGAGAGTAACCTATTGTACCCGGGGTCACAGCATCTTGAATGTTCTTATACTCATCCAGGAGAACACTAGCATCAGCCTTCTTATTCTGCGTTGAACCTGGCAGAAGATGGAGAAACTCATTAGAGAAACTTGCTTTTCCTTTCTATTCCTCTCCACTACCTCCACTTGTTGAAGCGACACTCATAGCTCTGCTCATCCTTGCAACATGTTGAATCTCTTTCTTTTTTACCAATATTGAAACAAATCTATCTCAAATATCAGCTGTTTGTTCTGTGCACAATCTCCTGCAATTTAGGATTTCTCTGATCAACTTTTAATACACTGCAAACTGCGCAAAATACCACTCTTCTAAAAATTAGCAACTTGGCTCTAAAAACTGAAAGCACGGTGAATGAGAATGAATGTACCATCAACTCCTTATAGCCGTCATTCAGAGTAAACAACTCATAATTCAGAAATATTAGTTCTACCATTAATTCGACATACTGTGAACTTTGAAAAACCTAGCTGTAGTTGCTGAAGTTGACAGGAAATCAAATTTTCAAAAATGAATCCTTGGAGAAATCATATAACATTTAAGAAAGCTAACATGTCACATTCTAATTCATTTTTTATCTCACATCTCAGCTACCCTTTTTTCTCAGTAATCAAAATATGAGCCTGTGATTGGTTTTCGAGAGATTTACTCTGTCACATCAAAAAATTGCCACCATTTTTTAGATCTTGTAATCAGGCGACTCTGTGACTGCATTAAGTCTCTTTGTTACGGGCCTGTGTTATTAACCATGGTTCCATCTCAAGACTTGGAAAAAATGTGTTTTCTTAACCTTGGCTGACCCAAGTGATCATCTGGCGATCACGCGATATAACTAAAATCATAGTCGCGCACAGTTAACAGTAACTCACCATTCTTTATGAGACTTTGCGACTAACCGTTACCATTAACCTTCTCAGTTATCTCCTTGTCGCCGAGTGTTTAATTTCTTTTTCAAGACTTTGTGACAATGCCTAGTCGCCCAGTTGGGAGATATAAGCCCTGAGCATTCAACTTTACCTTAACCTGTTATAAGCGCCCCCTTTTTACTTCTCATGACTTTGCGACATACCCTAATCAGCAGGTCGAGAGGACATTTCTCTTGGGGCACTTTTCTTCTCAGACTTCATGACCACCATTGGGTCTTCTAATTCTTTCATCTGAGGGCTATCGCAAAATTGCTCAATGTTTCTACATGCCCTTAAATCATTTCCAGACATCGTGACAGAAGGGAAAACACCTTAGTCTCAAAGTTGCTGAGTCCATTTCCTCCTTCTCACGATCACGCAATAACCTTTTCTCAATAGCCACCGGCTTTGTGACACATGTCACTCAATCATTGGTTTACTTTCTACATACTGGAGAACTAAGTCATCATCTTGTTCTGGTGACATCCTGACTAAGCAATACTACAAACTTCAAACGGTTAGTCGCGAATTCTGAATCAAAATATCTTAACCGCCATTCTATTCCGAGACCACGCGACTGAAAGCATGAATTAACTGTTAGCTTTGGCTTGATTTGGCAATAACACGACATGAAGTAATCGTGAAGTCTGAGAACATTTTCATAACTTTTAAGTTATCCCGCGATCACCTAACTAACAGTGGGTCCCATCTTTTACAAAGCTTTATAACATTGATATCTTGCGACTACCTGACTGAAATAAATCGCTAAGTCTTAGAACGCTGAAGGAATATCTTGATTTTAAACGAGACTACGCGACACAAGGAAAAAGAAAAGTCAGGAAAACATTTGGAATATTCGGTTGGGGTAACGCGACGAGGCGACTTGAATTAAAACACATGCCTTATGTGAATGAAAAAGTAACGCTGAAACATAAGACATGGCTTAGGGTTTGAAATTCATCGTTCAACACTTGGATAGCCTAGGGTTTTTCAAGGTTTTTGCATAATGAGCAAAGTTTAGACTTGAAAACCTGAAACTTGATAGAGTTAAAGGCAAAATGAATGAGAGATAGCTGAATTGAGCACGTCAGAACTCAGAGAGCAGGACAAGGAATGAGGAGAACTAGCAAAAATAGGAAATACAACCAACAAGGTCATTTAAAAAGAAGTATGACAGAGGTGATTACAGAAGGAACTGACAATCGGAAATAAGAGATACCTGAGACTACAAGTACAAAGGAAAGAAGGCCAGTTACGTAGATAAATGCAAAGATAATGACACTGACACCGAATTTGATGAAGACATCGAGATGGTGTTTGTGACAGTAAAAGATGATTTAGATGATGATGAAGAAAGGTATGTATAAACTTCACTCATATCTAAAGTTAGTAAAAATGATGTTTGGATCATAGATAGTAGTTGTACTCACCATATGACTAGTGAAAGAAAAAGCTTGAGACTTTTGAATACTATAATGGTGGTTAAGTAAGAATGGGTAATGATACACCTTGTCCAATTAAAGGTAGAGGAACTATAATGTTGAGTAACCTGATAAAATGTGAAAATGCTTATTGGGTGAAAGGATTGAATTATAATCTATTGAGTGTCTCTTAGTTGAATAATTTAGGTCACAAAGTAGCATTTGAAAATAAGAAGGAAAATATCTTCAATGAATCAGGAAATCGGATTGGTACCAGTGAGCAGACAAAAGGTAATTTATTCTATCTAAATGATACTTACACCACTTGTTCAATGGATAGAAACAAAGATATATGGTTGTGGCACAAAATATTGTTTCATGTGAACTTTGAAAACATGATAAAAATAAGAAAAAAGAGAAATGTAAGATGTTTACTGATGATGACTAAGCCTGACAATATCATGTGTAAGAATTGTCAAAAAGGTAAAATGACAAAGTCTAGTTTCAAAATCAAAACCCATACATCTGATGCCATTCTAGAATTAGTCCATACTGACCTATTTGGACCTATGAGGACAAACAGTTATTATGGTGATAGATATTTTATTCTCTTTGTTGATGATTACTCTAGAATGATGACAATTATGTTTCTAAAAGATAAATCTGAAGCATTCAAGATGTTTAAACGGTACAAATAAATGGTAGAAATACAAATTTGTAAAGAATTGAAATGCTTAAGGTCATATAGAGTAAGGGAATTTATTTCAGATGAATACACTAACTTTTGTAATGAGCATGGAATCAAAAGACAAGTCTCTGAACCAAGAACACCAAAATAAAATGGAATTGTTGAAAGAAAGAATAGATCCATTGTTGATTGTGCAAGGACACTGATGATAGAGAAGGCCATCACCCAAATATTTTTGAGGTAAGTTGTCATTACTACTATTTACACATTGAACAGAGTACAATTGAAAAAAGACACCAAGAAGACACCTTATGAGCTATGGTATAGTTACACACCCAATGTAAGTTAAATAATTTTGGAAGTCAATAGTATATCTTAAAAGATGATATAAATGGAAAAATAGACTCCAAGAGTGATGAAGGAATATTTCTAGGGTATTCCACCAAGAGCAAAGCTTATAAATTTCTCAATAAAGCCTTTATCAAAATTGTTGAAAGTGAAAATGTAAAGATAGATGAATTTGCAGAGAAGAATGAAAAGGAAAGTAGAAAAGAACCAAAGGAATACAAAAATTTTGTTTACAATGAAGAACCTAACACTCTACCTAACCAACAATGTAGAGCTCCCGAGCAATAGATCATTGCACCCGAGCATCAGGCTGCAAATACTGACAATTAGGATATTGTTCAAGATGATGTACCAAGTGATGGAGAACAGAATGAAGGATATAATGATGATCAAGATCATAGAAAAATAATTGAACATGTACTTTCCAGATATGTCAGAAGGAAATGTCCATAGAACTAGATCATAGGAGACAAGAAGGCTGGTATGAGAACCAAAAGTAAGTATCTAAACCCAAGATGTCCAATTTGTGATTTTGAGCCAAAATTTATCAATGTTGCACTTGATAATGATGAATGGATAAGTGATATGAATGAAGAGATTGAGAAGATATAGAAAAATAGGACATGGACACTTGTACCAAGACCAGATGACAAGAATGTCATCGGTACAAAATGGATATTCATGAATAAACTGAATGAGAATGGAGAAGTCACCAGAAACAAAGCAAGACTACTATGAAAGGGGTATGCACAAGAAGAAGGGATTGAGTATAGAGACACCTTTTCACCCATTGCTAGGCTAGAAGGAGTGAGACTATGACTTGCTTATGCTGCATATAAAGGCTTTAAAGTATACCAAATGGATGTCAAGTTTGCATTCCTAAATGGAATACTTGAGGAAGAGGTATACATTGAACAACCATAAGGGTTTGTTGATCTAGACAAGAGGGACATGGTATGTAGACTACACAAAGCCTTGTATGGATTGAAACAAGAACTCCGAGCCTCATATGAAATACTTCATTCCTATCTCATAAGTATTGGATTTGTAAGGACTAGTGAAAATAGTAATCTTTATTTGAAGGAAGATACTGATGCTAACATTTTGATTGCTGTGATATTTGTTGATGACATCATATTTGGAGGTAACGATATGCTATGCAAATCATTTGCAAATGAAATGATAAAAGATTTTGAGATGTCTATGTTTGGAGAGATAAAGTTCTTTCTTGGTCTATAGATCATGCAACAATATGAAGGTATTTTCATTACACAATCAAAATACATCAAGGAAGTGTTGAAAATATTCAAGATGGAAGATCCCAAACTAGGTGGAACACCGATGGAAAGTGGATGTAAGCTAACAAAGGAGGACAAGTCATTAGAGGTAAATCAGACTTTCTACAGATCAATTATTGGAAAACTCATGTATGTTGTACATACTAGACTAGATATTGCACATGCAGTAGGAATAGTTGCAAGATTTTTTTCCAATCCCAGGGAATCAAATATGACTGCTGTAAAAAGAATACTAAGATATCTAAATAATATTGAGGAATATGGCTTATGGTATAAAAGAGAAGGAAAATTTGAAGTTAAGGTATTTACCAATGCTGATTGGGATGGAAATATTGATGACCAGAAGAGCACAACTAGAGGATAATTCTTTATGGGTGACAGACTTGTCACATGGATCAGCAAGAAGCAAGGATGCATCTCTTAGTCTAGTACAAAAGCAGAGTATGTTCCCGCTACTACAAACTGCTCAAATATTGCATGGATAAAATAGTTACTAGAAGGTATGCATATGAAAATTCTTGAACCAATAATTATCTATTATGATAATACCAGTGCAATAAACATTTCCAAGAATCCAGTCATGCATGCTAAAAAAAAGTATATTTCCATCAAGTATCATTATTTGAGAGAACAAGTTCATGCAAAGGAGGTGATACTTGAGTACGTGCAATCAAAGGAACAATTAGCTGATATATTCACCAAGCCACTTCCCAAGGATGCATTTGATTACTTGAGAAAGAGACTAGAAGGCTGCATTAGCCTACATCTTATCAGAATATCATACATGTTGATGTAAGGAGAGAGATGAATTTCAAAGATAAATCTATACACAACAAGTTATTTATCTACTCCGAGCACCAAATTTATTGTGTTGTCGATGGATTGGGAAATTCAAGGAGTATATTATGGATAGAAAGGATTTGTTTGGCATTACTGTCAAAAATATTTGTTTGGCATTACTGTTAAAGGGAGAGATTATATCCATTATCACTTCAAGGAGAGATGATATCCATGGGAGAAATTATATCAGGAGAGATTAAATCCATCACAGTATCCAAAGGGAGAGATGCAATCAGAAAGGGAGAGTACATAACAAAGGAAGAGAATTACTAACAAGAGAAATCAAAAGAAGAAAGAACAATCAAAGCGAGAGAATTTGACACAAGAGGTGAACACATCACATTAGAGAAAGAAATATTCTACATCTATCCAATCAAGGGATTGAAGACAGAAAGAAAGTTGCAAGAATCAAATCTAAGCTATAAGAGCTTACCAAGGACCAGATATTTGTATTGGTTATAGTACATAAGATTGGTAGTTTGATGAACTTCAACTATTATATTTCATATTGTATTAGTAATAATATAGTGTGATAATGTAGTGTGTTTCCATCAATGCCAAAGGGAGAGATTGATGAACTATAACTGATTGAATGTTTGAAGATGTTAAGTTGATGATCATGCAAGGCATTAAATCAGTTAATAAATTGTATTTTCATTGATGTCAACTTGATATAATCTGTTTGGTTATGGAGATACTGCTAAAGACTTCAAAAAAAGATGAATCAAAGGCTATATTATTAGTAATGCATATAAGTCAAGTATTCACAAAGTGACTGTATACACTGACTGGGAGCACATCGAAGGATAGAGTAAAAGAGAAAAGTCATAGTGTTACCCGATGAGAAAATGCACAGCATTACTAAAAAGCAAAGTCATAGTGTTGTGTGATGAGAAAAGAATAGAGTAACCCAATGGATAGAAGTACAGTGTTTCCTGACGGACGAAGATCTCGAAGACAACTGAAGTTACACCGACAAAACATTCAATTATCACTGATGACTAACTGAAGTGTTGACCAACAGAACAAAGAGTTTAGAAATGACAAAAAGCTTAGCTTTCAAGAGCTAAAAATAGACTTAACTAATACTTATCATTGTTTTAATTGACAAGATAAAGCCGAAGATAAGTAAAGGATTTAAAGCTACTTTTTCCAATTGGCAAGAAGATCTCTTCGAGATAAAACGAGAGTTTTTCTTTAAATCTAATTGGTGAGAATTTTGGATTATGCCAATATCAAGAAAGCCAAGAAACAGTGAAATCATGTCTATAAACAAACAACCCAATTCATTATGAATTGTGGGGTGAAGAGAAGTGAAAAGAATAGATGTTGAAGAGGTACTGAAGAAGTAGAAAGTCTTCATTCAGACCTGATCAAAAAGCTAAGGAAAGAGCTAGATTTTGAAGACACCGATGAACAGTGAAACCACATCATAGAGAAGAACAGTGTGGAGCAAAGGTATTGAATTGATTATATTGATTAGAGAGGTAATGCACTTACAATAGATCTAAAAATATGCAAATAAGTTGTATGTGTCAACAAATCACTTTACTATTTCAGTTTAACTATTGAAGCATCAAGTCTCTTAACTAAGATGCACTTAAAAGTCTTGTGTAATTGAGATACATCCCAAGGAGTATCAAAAATTTTGATCATAGAAAGTAGCATTGGATATGCCTGATACCTATTGACAGGCCAAGTGAGTGTTTGATCAAGGATGGTAGCATTAGATGCTAGATATAAGTCACAAATTATTTTTTAAATCCTCTGACAATGTAACACCTATTAGTGTGTTTGTAACCTTTAATAAGGTTGGCTCTTAATTGAGCTCACTTCAGAAGAGTGAAAATCTGGGGTATTGGTCCCAATGGTTTTTCCCTTAATAGGGTTTCCACGTTAAAAATCCATGTGTTATGTATTTATGTTTCATTACTTTATTGTATTGCATTTCACATAGCTATTCTGGATTGATCAGTATACTCTAGTTATTTACTGTGTTTCAGTAAATAAAATACTACTTATCGGTAAGCATGAAGAAGAAGGTTTTACAAAGAAGTCTGACAAGTAGTAATTTGTTATAAGTATTTCAAGGCATTCATCTTGTAGGACTGAATATAACTGGAGAGTTAAAAAGTGGTAATAAGCTTTAAGGTTTGATTTATGGATTAATTTTTGAGGCCACTGATTCACCCCCCCTCTCAGTTATTAGTTTCACAATAATTACATTAGTTTGTATATCTACGCCCGTGATTTCTTATCCATTTCAAATCAATCTATCAAGTATTAAACTTCATCACATACAATTGTTGAATAACTTCTTATTGAACTTCATTCGATCAAGTTTCGAGTCAGTACTATCAGTTCTAGTTTAATCAAGTTCAGAATTGATCTCTTTAATTGATCTTTGTTCAATGATGTTCAAATTCAGTATTATCAGTCTTAGTTCAATCAAGTTCAAGATTGATATCATCCCTACACTTTCATTCAATCAAGCTCAAAATTTTCAATCATCAAATTATTCTCTAAAGTCAACATCATAAGTTCTTTGAATCATTGTGTTGATCACATATAAATTCAAGAGGAGAAAATGTAACCACCCTAAATTGTGCTACTCTAAACCGAGAACCACTTTTCTTTAACTAAGGATCTTTCTCCCAATTATGCTAATCTTATTATTTGATTATTGGTATAATTCTCTAAAATTCATGAAATCCCTCAAAGAAAATATTAATAATTGCTAAATCTATCATTAATTTCTAATTGAATCAATTACCTTTGATTATTTCATTAAATCAACTTCATTAAATCCCTTGGATAAGATAATTAATTAAAGAAAATTAAAATAAAGACTCTTAAATTGCAACTCACCACAAAGGGAAAATTCAATTGATGGACCAATGGGAGTTGGCACACATGAATCACTTCACATTGATCAATCAAGGATGAATCCTGCTCACTCCTTAAGAATAAATCTCAACCAATCATTTTAGTTCATCCTGCATAAAAGGAGTGAATTTTAGGCTGAAACAATCAGAAAATCTTACACTCTAATTACATTAGGCTTATGCTGCAAAAATGAATTCATGCACTCTTAGATAATTATAGAACATTTCATTTAATTAAAGGATAAATGAATTTACAATTGTCATTTTTTTATCTTAATTTGTATACCAATGGTTTACATCATTTTGAATCTTCCATTTTAGCATTGAATTGTGACTTATCTAATACATATTCAAAGAGCAATATCATAGATATATCAAACTCTTTCTAAATATGAAGCAATATATCAATTTCCTTTGGCTTATTATGCTTTTCAATTGATTTTGATGTTACTAACCATTGATCTAATGATATATGGAGGTGTTATGGTACAAATTATTGTAGGTACAATATTCAGACACATAATTATAACCATATAACATTCTGATGCTATATATAACTATGTTTCCAATTTATAGCATGATAATAAAATAAAATCCATGCCTACTATCATGTATTCCTATAGGATTGTATATAGATTAAATCCTAGTACAAAAACTATAGGAAGCATGTACATGCTTACCTTCTCTTATTTTTCTTGTGACCCAACAAGATTGGACCCAATAAGGCATAGTCTCCATATGGAGGTAGTTGCTTCCCATGGTTTTCCTATATCCCATTTTCCTCTAGCTCCCTCTTGTTGCACACCTCCTTTGATGGGATGTCTCTCCTTAGCACTCCTCTTATATGACCCCTCTTCTAAACAACCCAAGACTCCATCCTTGTTTGTCCTTTATTGTTCTTCATAGCCTTCATTGTATGCTAGTCAACATCCTTGGCTAAGAAATGCTAATTGTTAGGAATAATAGTCCACAAGACAACTGAGAGGGGGGTGAATCATTTTTAATATAGATTTTCAAAATTTAAACTTTATAAACCAAAACTGTGCTACAAATGATAACACAGTAAATGCCAACACAATAACACAAAACTTGTTGTTGAGGAAACCCTATTAAAGGAAAAACCCTGGTGGGAATTAACAACCACAGATAATGTACTAAGACTATAGTATCCTTGTTAAAAGATTTAGCCCTGTTAGGATCTTATTACAACATTACATTACACAGTCCCTATTAGGAGATAGACCCTATTAGGAGTCAAGAAAAAAAGTAGTAGGCTCACTGCCTAGGAATATTTCCTAAAGAAGGTTAAAATGACCCTTAATGATTCACAATCCGAACAATTATATAGAAAATATACAATCTAGTGAACTATCTGATAGAAACTTTCTTTTCTTGGTCAGTTCCAATATAGTACTCTTATAATAGAACTCTACTCTGCATCCAATAGAAAAACAAGCCTTGCATCTTTCACTTCTCTTTTCCTTTTAATCTCAATCACATCTTTCCAAAAGAAAAGATCTCACATATATACTCCCTTACAATAATTCTTTAGGTCAGCCAATTAAGCTTTCCCAATATACAAAAAATTGATTAGGTCGGCCAATTAAGTCTTTCTAATATACAAATAATTATATAACCCCTTTCTAAGATACACGCAGTACCTATAACAAGTAAACATCAAATACAATCCATCACATATACTTCTAGATTTGTAATCCACGCTCACAATTCATTTTACACGCTACATGTCTGAAGTCGGCCACCAGATAAGTCTCCTCCAGAATATACGCCACAATTGATGTCACCAGTAATCACACAACAATTTAAATGAACCCATTATTCCAATATATGTCGGGTGTCCACTAGTAATATTGCTTCATGTGAAATATCTTTGCCAGAAAGATATACCCAAAACACAGAGACGTGTTTTGTCCAACATCACAGTTACAGTCTAGAAACTAGTCTTCACCAAATCAATTGTAACATTCTCTATATGAAACATAAGTCCAAGAGACCTTAGAAATAAGGTCAACACACATCCTTCTTCATATATCCAACTATGACCATTCTGAATCATTTGTACAGTGTCTGTATGCTTTTTCCAGTTAAGTAACCACTCTGTCCTCTCCATAGAAATATATGTTAACATCAGTGACAAAACATGAATATCAACAGTATGATCAATACCAAAACCTGATATCATACATCATTCTCCCCCTTTGGAATTGATGGAAACATATGGGAAAATCCATCAACACAAAAATTACTCTCTCTCAATACAATCTTCTCAATATCCTCAACAAAAATCTCCCCAAAATAGTAGGGATTTTCACATAGACTCTTTGCCCCTCTGGCAGCAATGGAAAAGGTTTCCATAACCCTTATGTAGTCTTATGTAAGGTGTAACTTTTTCAAATATTCATGTCCAATTCTATCAGGTACAAAATCACCCAAACATGCTTTAGTGTTCCTGCAATCACTCCCCCTAAGGAGTAGATCCATACATCAAGTCATGATAATGATATAGCTCTGAAAGCCACTAGACTGATGCACATCTGCATAAATTAATTACCACTGGGAGGGGCCATCATCCTAAGCATGCTTCTAAGATATTCAAAAACATCTTTTGGAAAAGGTTTAGTAAATATATATACTATTTTTTCCTTTGTGCTAATGTATTCTAGTCTAATTTCTTTCTCTGCTACTTTCTCCCTCAATAAATGATACTTAATGCAAATGTGCTTTGTATTTTAATGCATTACATGATTCTTTGACATGTTTACTATGCCAATGTTATCATAGTGGATAATCATGGGTTATTCAAAAATTATTCCATTGTCTTTCAGCATTTGTTTCATCAAAACAACTTGTGTGCAATTTATTGCAGTAGCTACATATTCTGACTCAGCAGTAGATTGATAAATGTAGTTCTAATTCTTGGTCAACCAAGAAACCAGCCTTTTCCCATGGAAAAATTCACCACCATTTGTACTATTTATGTCATCCACATTAATTTCCCAATCAACATCAGTATAAGCCTGCAAGGTAAAATCATATGATTTTTCATACAACAATCCATATTCTATTATCCCTTTCAAATATTTGAAAATTCTTTTCAAGGAAGCAAAATGTGTTTCTTTAGGATCTTCTTGATATCTAGCCACAATTCCATCTGCATTAGTAATATCTGGTCTAGTGTGAGTTAGATATTATAGACCACCAATCATAGATCTATATTGTCTAAACAACAATTTTGGTTTTATCATTACTAGTTAGTTTGTGTCTAGCCACCATGGGTGTTCTAACAGGTTTACACTCTTCCATTCCAAATTTATTCAACATTTCCTTAAGATACTTGGTATGAGATATAAAAATACCATTCTTACTTTGATTAATTTACAAGCCAAGAAAAAATCTCTTTTCACCCATAATTGACATCTCAAATTTATTTTCCATTTCTTTAGAGAACTTCTTACTCATCTTGTCATTTCCTCCAAAAATGATATCATCAACAAAAACTTCTATAATCAAGATTCCATATTCATCAATTCTTAAATATAAATTGTTGTCTTCATTACCTTTCTTGAAACTAAGAAAAGGTAATTACTTGTCCAACCTTGCATGCCATGCCCAAGGTGCTTGTTTCTGTCCATACAGTGCTTTCTTCAGCTTACAAACCATATATTCATCATCTGTCAAAGGAAAACCATCAGGTTGCTCAATGTAAACTTCTTCTTTCAGGTCACCATTTAAGAATGTTGACTTCACATCCATCTAATAAACCTTAAAGTATTTATGTGCATCATAAGCAATAAATAATCTCACAACTTCCAATCTTGCAACAAGACCAAATTTTTCTTCATAGTCTATGCCTTCTTGTTGCGAATAGCCTTTACATACCAACCTAGCCTTGTTTCTTACCACTGCTCCTTCCTCATCCATCTTTTTTCTAAAAACCTATTTAGTACCAATCAAATTTTTGTTCTTAGGTCTTGGAACCAATTCCCAAGTATTATTTTTCTTTATCTATTCAAGTTCTTCTTCCATAGCTTTAGTCCAAGTTTCATCTCTACATGCTTCATTAGTAGTTTTTGGTTCAACTTGAGAAATCAAACAAATTTCTTCTCTAGCTTTAGATCTAGTCATCATGCCCTTACTTACATCACAAATTATTTGATCTTCAGGATGGTTCTTTTTTACATACCTTGGTGTCTTAGGAGTCTCAGTAACCTCAATCAGTTCATCTCTAGTCTCACTGTCAACCATCAGAGGTTCTTCAGGTTTAGCAGTAACCTCTTTCATTTCTATAATCTGACCACAGTCATATATCCTTTTGTGAATCTGAAACTTTTGATCTATCCTCACATTGGCACTTTCAATCAACTTCCTCACTCTCAGATTGTAACATTTATATTCTTTACTCTTGGTAGAATAAGAAAGAAAAACTCTTTCATCACTTTTATTATCGATCTTTGCTATCTCATCATCTCTCTTGAAATAACATTTAGTACAAAATATTATGAAATATTTCACAGTAGGTGTATGATCAAACCATAATTCATAAGTATTTTTACATGTACCTTATCTGATCTGAATTCCATTCAAAGTGTACACATTAGTACCAACAGCTTCTCTCCAATGAACACATGATACATTACCTTCTAGTAGCATAGTCCTTGTAGCATCTAATATAAAAAAATTTCTTCACTCTGCAATCCCATTCTATTGTAGTTTCTGAGGTGTAGATGTTTGTCTAAATATTCTATGCTATTCACAATATGAATCAAATAACTCTGATGTAAAATCACCACCTCTGCTTGATCTCAAACACTTTATCTTCAGGCTAGACTCATTCTCAACCTTTTCTTTAAATAACTTAAACTTTTCAAATGCTTCATATTTCTCTCTCAAATATATAACCCACATCATCCTGCAAAAAGTATCAACAAAAGGTATAAATTACCTTTTACCATAGTATGATCTAGTTCTTGTAGGACCACACAAATCTGTATGCACCAGATCCAACTTCTCTTTTGTTGAATAAGCTTTTCTTTTAAATCTGCTTCTAGTTTGCATCCCCATAACACACTCTCTACACATAGTGTTAGATGGATTCAAAATCTTAGGTATATCTCTTACTTCTTTTGTCATACTCGCCTTCAAAATTTTATCAAAGTTAACATGACAAAATCTTTTGTGCTATAACCAACTATCATCAACCTTCATAATAAAACAAGAATCTTTAGATGTATTCAATTCAAATACATTACTTCTAGATTTAGAACTAGATGTGATCAAGTCTCCTTATTTATTTATGATAGAGCATTTCTCATCAATGAATGTCAATTGATAGCCCTTGTCCACTAATTGTCCAACAGTCAACAGATTATGCTTATGTCCATCAACAAGTAATACATTGTCAGTATTAGTTTTCCCATCCAGAGAAATAAGTCCTATTCCAATGATAATATTAGGAGTATTGTCACCAAATCTGAAAACACCACCATCATGTCTTTTCAAACTCACAAACTTATTTTTATCTCGATTCATATGATGTGAACAGCCACTGCCTATAACCCATTCAGATTTATTTTCAACATAGGATACTAAGGATTTTTCCTCATGCATATGTTCATCATCCTTAATGGAAATAAATCCAATTTCATCATAATTATCAGATACACCTTCACTAGCATAATAACATTCCTTGTCTTTTGAATACTTAGACTTGAAAAAATTAGGTTTGTGCTTTGGAACTCTTGTAGGACATCTAGATGCAAAATGACCAATCTTGTTACATGAAAAACATTTCAATGGTAATTTGCCTTAAATTTTCCCTTACCTCTCTTTTCTCTTCTAGAATTAGTGCCACTACTTCACCTAGCTTTTTTCTTCTTCCTGTATATGTTCTCATTCATCATCATAGGCTCTAAGATCTTCTCTTAGGTCACCAATGCCGGTGCTCGCATTTCCAGATAAGGTATTTTTGTTCCTATGCATGGTTTCCTTGAATGTTGACTCAACCTTAGGTAAAGAATCTCCCAATTTTGTGTCCTCAAAAGTAGTTAGCTATCCTATCAACATCTCTCTTGTAAATTTTGGTGTCAAAGGTATAATCCCCTTGATAGCCTGTAGTTTCGTTTTGTAGATAGGTGTCAAAGATCTGAGTATCTTTGCAATCACTTCTTCCTCACTGTAAGTGCCTCCAGAGTTTATGATGCCAGTAACCACTTCTATAATTCTTTGTGAATATGTCCTAATGTTATCTTCTTCTCTCATATTCATTGATTCAATTTTTGTCTTCCAGTTTTGTAGGTTTTCGTGTTTAGTAAACTTATCTCCAATATACAATGCTTCTAATCTTGTCCATATCTCATGTGCAGATTCCAGGTCTTTTACTTCTATGAATTCACCTTCAGAAAGTGTGTTGATCAAGGATTCTCTGGTAACCATATTGCATGAAAATAGCTTCTTTTCATCTTCATTAGCCTTCTCCAATTCATCCTTAGTCGCTATCTTTTCACTCTTCTTTGTGATCATCCAGTAGTCAATTCCCAAACTGGTAAGTGTGTTCTCATCTTGTTCTTCCAACTATCAAATTTTTCAGGATCAAATTTTGGACTATCTTGTTAGAATGATTTTACAATAATTGAGAGGGGAGGGGTGAATCAGTTATCCTCAGGTCTAGATGTAGCAAATAAAATTTTTTTGTATTTCAAATCTACTCAACAGTAGTAGTATATGTCAACAACTTTAATCATGTAGCTTATTGTCTAATGAAATTGCTTGTAAAAACATAATAGTAAAATAAACCATAAACATTCACACAAGTTGACACAAGTATTTAATGTGGAAACCCAATATGGGAAAAACCACAAGTAACATGCTACCAAGTTTTCACTCTTCTGAAGTGAGCTCTGTGAGGAGCCAACCCTGTTAAAGGTTACAATAACACACTGTTATGTGCGACCTGGTTAAAGGATTTAATCACCATGTCAGGAGTGGCCTTGTTAGAGGACTTAGAACATTCAACCTGAATGTCACCTTGTTAGAGGATTTATACAAATGACTGTTAGGTCAACCTTGTTAAAGGATTTAACTGATACAATGGTTAGAAAGTAATCAGCAGTTGTGATCTGATACATAAAACTTACTTTGCAAATTCAGATCCAATTATAGCTCTGATGTTAACTTACTGGATGGCCTGCATTGTCATTTCAATCTTCTAATCTTCTTGGAAATTCGTCAAGCAATCACACATGCAGCTCTCTGCTTCTGTATTCAGCCTTATATGCTAGATCATGCCAATAAGTAAATCAACAATGCAAACCTCTTGCATACACACATGTACTTCCACACACTTGCATACTCAGTAACACACACTGAATAACCCTTGAGGTTATCATATACCTCTCTATCTAGGTCAGATAAATCTTTTCCGCTTAATCAAGATCGTAGATCTTAGGCTAGGTCAGATCCAATAGATCATTCCATCATTTACATTACATTTACTTCTCCAAAGTAGTCTCTAATTAAATCTTGAAACCATGCATTAATTACAGTTACCCATACATTAAATGACATGGATCAATCTTCAATTAACTTTAAATATCCCAACAAAATTAACTAAGTTGGCCAGAGATCTCAAATCTCATCATTAATCCAATTACTGTAGGTCGGCCAAAATCATTGTTTCCACTCATAAATTTCATTGGTGCTTGGCACTGAACAAACTTGCTTGTCACAAACAACTTCACTCGGCACAAGCAACTTTGCTCGGCACAAGCCAAACTTGCTCGGCACAAAACAGCCAGAAAAACTATCTTTGAAAGATAAACAACTAATTACTTTACCAGAGTGCCAACTAATCAAGTACCCTTTTATTTTCCTTAACTCATCCATTCACTTGGTCTTCTTGTTAAATATTCTTCATCAACAGTGGATATGGTACTCAAATAGATAACAATAGTCTCACCAGTGAAGGTTTGACAACAATGACAAAATGACAATTGCTTGCATTGTCACTTTCCAACATATCCTTCCTGTAGTAAGTCATCTTCAGGATCACCTTAGATCTAATACAAATTATTAGGAATAATAGTCCACAAGACAACTGAGAGGGGAGGTGAATCAGTTTTAATATATATTATTAAACTTTTGTCATTTTAAACCAAAATTGCAGTACAAATGATAACACAGTAAATGGAAACACAATAACAAAATACTTGTTGTCAAGGAGACCCTATTAAAGGTAAAACCCCGATGGAAATTAGCACCCACAAATAATGTACCAAGAGTGTAATATCCTTGTCAAAATATTTATCCCTATTAGGAGCTTATTACAACATTATAGTACATAGTCCCTGTTAGGAGACAGACCCTCTTAGGAGTCAAGAAAAAAGTAGTAGGCACACTGCATAGGCATACTTCCCAAAGAAGGTTAAAACCACCCTCAAGGATTCACAATCTGAACAAGTGTATATAGAAAATATACAATCCAGTGAACTATCTGATATCAATTGTCTTTGCTTCGTCAGTTACAATGAAGTACTCTTGTAACATAATTCTTCTCTACATCCAATAGAAAAACAAGCCCCGCATCTTTCACTTCTCTTTTACTTTTAATCTCAATTACATCTTTCCAAAATAAAAGATCTCACATATATACCCCCTTACAATAATTCTTTAGGTCAGACAATTAAGCTTTCCCAATATACAAACAATTGATTAGGTCAGCCAATTAAGGCTTTCCAATATATAGATAATTATATAACCCCTTGCTAAGATACATGCAGTACCTATAATAAGTAAACATCAAATACAATCCATCACATATTCTTCTAGATCCGTAATCCATTCTCACAATTCATTTTACACGCTACATGTCTAAAGTCGGTCACAAGATAGGTCTCCTCCATAATATACACCACAGCTGATGTTACCAATAATCACACAACAATAGAACTCAACCCATTATTCCAATATATGTTGGTTGTCCACCAGTAAGCTATCTTCATATGAAATTTCTTCGCTAGAAAATATACCCAAAACACACAGACCTACTCTATCTAGCATCACAATTATAGTCAAGAAACCAGTCTTCACCAAGTCAACTGTAACATCTACAATATGCAACATAAAGCCAAGAGACCTTAGAAATAAGGTCAACACACATCCTTCTTCATATATCCAACTTCAATCATTTTGAATCATCTATACAGTGTTCGTACGCTTCTTCCAGTTAAGTAACCAGTCTGTCCTCTCCATAGAAATATATGTTGACATCAGTGAAAACACATGAATATTCAAAGTATGATCAGTACCAAAAACTAATATCCTTATGTAATAAGGTACTCCCATCACCTTTCATTGTATATTGGTATCTTCAACCCTAACTACCTTTTTTGAAACTCAATATTTCTTTCTATCACAGACCTATATTTCTCAAATGCCTTATCTTCCATAAAAAGATAAGAATTTTCTGTACCACACTCTTTCCTCTACCCTCATTTCAAGACCTATTTAGGAGAAAATAGTCTTCTGGATATTGGAACATTAGGTTCTCATCAACGTTGTCAACTATGATGTTAAGATCCACAAGGAGGTCTTTCTTAAATATTTTTTGCAAAACCTCACCGCTTTCAATTATTGCACCCCAATAAACAATAGGATGGAGACAAAAAAATCCAATATATTTGTATTCACCCTAAAATGATTCTTTGTGAACCTACATTTTTTTTCCCAAAATCTCCCTAACTGCATTAATGGCTAGTTCATCAATATTATTCAAAATCTTACACCAATGTTCTTGGGTAAGTTCACTCTTGAAATTCATTTGCCTCCAATCCTTCTCTTGTATCAAGCATAGAAAAAAAATATTTATTGATCACTATGCTTTGAAACCACTATTCATTGCCTTCCCTTGCCATGCTAAATCAAAATTGATCTATCTTTGAAGCTACACCACCAATGATATTGTTATTTCATACACTTGGACTAAAATGAGGGATGATTTTGTCTTCTCAAAACTAAAATTATCACCTTCGGCATGTGCAATTTTTTTCTTTATCAAGCTCACAAGGTTAAATGCTACTTAATGGAAACCCAACATGAACTCGGGATTTATGTAGATTCTTCCCTTAAGTTGAGACTTTATCTAGGTAAACAAAAGAAATGTTTGACATGTATCTTAGTGTATCATCTTAAAATGGAAGAACTTCCATGTTAAGAATGTTTAGCCCTCCTTAGGGGATGTTTTTGACCACCATCATACTGTCCCCTCATTTCTGCATCAGCTCCTACTTCTGTGCTTGTTTAGGACCCTGATTGGACCTCTCTGGGCACCTTCTATCACACCTGGCACATTTTCCAGGGGTTCTGACCCCCTGGGTAAAGGTTGACCTTGACCTTGACCTAGCTCAAGTTTGACCTTGACCTTGACCTGGGTCCCCCTTTCAAATTTGGAAGCCTGTCTACTGTTGGGGATCATCAAAAACTTATTTCCCACTTCCAGGTCAGCTATTTTGGGTTCCGAAGCAGAAAATTCTAAATTATATTTAATATAGGTCCTCTTCTAGGGGCATGAGGCTAATTGGAATTTAATTCTCCTATGTTAGCCTCTCTAGAATATTGTTCCCTAGTTCCATATAAAAGGAATCATTTATCTCTCATTTTCTCTAAGCAAGAGATTCTAAGCATTATCAACTATCATCAAGCAATCTAAGGGAATTGTCATCAAGAAAAAAGTTCAAGCATCCATTTGTTCTACATGTTTCCAAGATTTCAAGGTGTTCAAGTCTTCCTCTCAAGCACTCAAGCTCTCCATTGAAGATCAAGGATTCAAGCTTTCAAGCCTTTGAAGGGATTTGGTTCCAACATTCTAGATTCATCATTCAAACCCTAGATCTAGCCATCATGGTAGTGTGATGTTCCTTCAAGATCCTTTGTGCATTCTCAAACACTCATTCATTCTCTTCAAGGTGGATTCCAAGCATACAATCATGGAGGTTTATGGTTTCTACTGAGTCCAAGCTTTCATATTTATATACTTGCTTACATTTGCATTACTTTGGCATATCTATTAAATATCATAGCTTCTTTCTTAGATTCAATTCTACTACTTTCTAGAATTATATACTTCATTGATTTCAAGGTTAATTCCTAAATTAGGGTTTGCCTAAGGCAAACCTCACCCCCCCCAAAAAAAATTCTTTTTATTGCAGATACAAGTGCGAGACTGTGGATTTGAACTCAGATCTAGATACCCTTTTCAGCGAACTATTGGGATCCATGAACAGATTTTCTGTCGGACCTGTGCAGGTAAAGGTCAAGATTATTGGGTCAGAGGTGACATTTGTGGGTCAGGGTTAGGGGTGACATTTGTGGGTCAAGGTCAACCTTTTTCTCAAAATGGTGTCAGATCGGAAAAATATTTCTGGGTTTTGTTTGTCTTTGCCTTTCTTTTCCGGATCATACTTCAGATTTTCTAGAAATAGAGTACAGACCTTAGAAAAAAAAATTCTTTAGATCCATAGTTCTTTAAGGTTAGTGCATTCCTCGTATCCATTTCAACTCAAATCCTTAATCATTCTAAATCTATCACACATTTACATCCATTCACACACATTTTAAGAGGGTAACCTTGGATCTCCTTCTTTATATTCTTATTTCCAATAGATTGATTCATTTATTCATTGATTTTTTTGGGTTGATCAATTTGGATCCTTCCTTTGTGCATTTGAGAATAAAGGGGAATGTCTTATTTACCCCTCCACTCCAAACATTAAATGTAAGGTGATAAGTGATTTGAGTATCAAAACACTCTTATTCCATAAACATCATTTTTCTACACTACACTTAGGAAATGGGGTAGCTCCACATGTCATCTTCCACGTCCACAAAGATTTTCATATCTATTGAACATGCTAGGATAACTGATGACCTATTCTTCATTCTTATTCAACAGCTAAGAAATATTAAATTTCAATATTTCTTAAAAAATGATACTTGGCTCCCTCATAGGTTAGAACCCTTCTTATAATGATATATTATAGGTGTTGCATTATTCTATACTATTCCATTCAACCATCTTGGCCCAAAGGTCTACTTCCTTATTTGCTTTGCTATAGACATGGTCAAGAATGTATATTCTTTAAATTCTTTAAGGATTTCAAGTTCCCTTACCAATATATTTTTGAGTTTTTAGTTAGGCGTGTTTCCCAATTTGACTACATATATTATTATGGAAGAATCTCCTTCAACTTAAATTTTTGTTACGTTCATTTCCCTACACAGAAGAAGCCTTGAGACTAAGGCCATAAATTATACATGATTATTCATATTAACCCCTAATGGTAGGTTGTCTTTCCTTCCAAATTTATAATGATACATATCTCACCTAAACGGCTCAAGTTTCCCTTTGATGTCCCATCAAAATTCATTTTATCGCACCCTCTTTTAGGGGTATCCATTTGGCCTAGTTTCTTAAGGTGATTTTCTCCTTAACTCTTTTCCCTATAAATCCTAGGACTTTTAGTCCATCCCAACTAAACCTCATTATTCCATCCCATTCAAACAATATTGCATCATTTTGGGTGTTAAGAGAATTTTTTCTATTGATAATTTTTTGATGCAGGAGCATCTTGGGTCATTGGCAATCCTGCACAACCAAAAAGATGTTTTCTTATAGTTCTTTAATTTGTTCTCTGTCGCTCAAGTTCTGCTGCTTGGGCATCCCTGTCTCCGTTTCTTAGGTTCTATCACTTGGGCATGCTTGTTTTCTATTGCTTGAACATTCTTTATCGACGGGTTTCCTATTTCTCGTGTTTCTCTTTTTACACTCAAGTTCTATTTTCTTATTGTTTGGGGTGTTCTTTCTTGATTTTCTTTGTTTCTTAGTCATGCTTTGCTTTATTTTGGATTTGGATCTGGTGGCCGACTTCTCAATTTAATTTTGATGGTTTTAATTGATTTGCGATCTCTCATTGGGATCTGTGTGGACCAAAATCTGGGTCTCTCTTATGGTTTTGAGCGGTGACTTCTTTGGTGGACTCTTGTATATATTTGTTTTATTGTTCTTAGTTTAGGGGATTTGTGTGAAGGAGAAGTGAATAAGTTAAAGGATTGTAAGCTATTGTAGATGGTCGTAAGTGGGTAGACAAAGATTGCAGATTGCTTGGTGGCTTGCGAGTGCAAGTATAGATCTAGTTTCTTCTACTTAGCTATAGGATAGAGAGTTTGATCCTACAAGATCTTATTAAATTGTTGATGTAATTGGCCCTAACCAAGAAGGCCTTACAACCTAGAATTTTGTATGTAATATGATGATCTAAGATAATATAAAATTAATATTGAAATATGTTGAGTTGTGTGTTATTCTGCTGTGTTATTCTGGTGTTGCTGCAAGGTTGGACAGTCCATTCTTGGATCCTTCGAGCTTGAATACATCAAGTGGTATCAGAGTTGCTAGTTCATTTCTTGTGGTGCTTAGGGTTTTCAAAGATCTGGAGAGGTGCCTCTGAGAAGATTGGACCCTAGGGAAATTGAAATCTTCTAAGGAAGTGGAATCCCAGATAACAGAAACATTTAGAACTAAGATGGCAGCAATGAAGAATGAAATCATAGAAGGTATCAGAAATATTGGGTTACAGAGAGGTCCTAGAATGGATGATGGTTATGAAGAAGCTACTGAAGATTTTTAAGATGCTAGATCATGTGGAGATGACAAAACTGATTGGATGGCAAGATCTGGAGGAGACAGATATGGTCAGTTGTTGAGATCTCGTGCTTGGTTGAGTATAAATTATTGAATGAAGGTTTCTAATTTCTCAGGTACATTGACGCCAGAGGACCTGACTGATTGAAGCGGTGAGTTGGAAGACTACTTTGAGCTAGAAGACATTGAAGATCCACTTAGAGTAAAATTGGCATAGACTAAGTTGAAAGTGAATTCTTCTCTATGGTGCAAAGAATTGTAGAGGGACTAGGAAGAAGAAGGTGAGATGAAGATCAATCAGTGGAGGTTGATGGTGGAAAAGCTAAAGGCTAAGTTCATTCCTGCTAACTATGAACTTGATTTTTTTAAGAAATTGTCTAATATAAAATAGAAAGAGATCACTGCAGAAAATTATACCGAGGATTTCTACAAGTTGACAATTTGGTTTCGACATAGAGAAATTTCTAAATAACAGGTGGTTAGGTATGTAATGGTCTAAAATTCAGTATCCAAGATGAGAATGGTAGGTTGAAGATTGAATCTATGGAATATGCTTATCAATATGCACTAAAGGCAGAAGATAAGTTGAAGACAAGACACTATGGTATTTTTTAAGGGAAAGAAAAGAAAGAATAGTCAGTAAAAGATAAGCCAAGAGTTGAAGATGAACCAAAACTTATTGAACCAAGGACAAGAGTAGGTAGAGGTGAATTCAGAGGTACTTGTTACAACTGTGGAGAAGGACATCGATCATATGAATATTACCATGCAGATAAGAAGATCAGTAATCACTAAAATGTTGTGGTAAATGGGGTTACTAAGAATGAACCTGAGGGGGTAAATATGAGTCTCTTTCTTAGGAGAACTTTTCTGCCCTGAAAGCAAACTGATTCTTGTAAAAGGAAGAACTTGTTCAGGACTGTTTGCAAGTGTGGTGGTAAATATTGTAAGGTGATTGTTGATGGAGGGAGTACTAACAACTTAGTTGCTGAGAAGATGGTTCATAAACTTGGTTTGCAGATATTGAGGCATCCTTGTCCTTATAGGATTAGCTAGTTACAAAATGGTCATACAGTAGAGGTGAAAGAGAAGTGCATGATGAGTTTTCACATTGGCACTTATAGAGATGAAGTATTATGTGACATTGTAGAGATGAGTTCTTGTCATGTTTTACTTGGTAGACCTTGGCAGTATTATAGAGAGGCTATTCATGACTATAAAAGAAATTCATTTACTATACTATAGGATGGAAAGAAGTCTATTATGACTCCTTTGAAGGATATACAGCTTTGTAAGAGGAACTTGAGAATTGGTAGCAGATCTAAAATGGTTGTAGTAGATGGTGCAGACATGAGTATGCAATGATATGAAGATAAATCACCAAGTGCTAGTGGTAAAGGGAAGCATAAGAAGAACCAAGGGAAGAGTGTGTCAGTCGAGGAATTGAAGGGAAAGAACCAGTTTGGGATATATTTGTTGAATCCCAACAGATGTTCATCTAGCTTCTAAGAACATCTTTTTGTACCTGGGGTGTCTGATGCAGGAGCATCTTGGGTCATTGGCAATCCTTCACAACCAAAAATATGTTTTCTTATAGTTTTTTAATTTGTTCTCTGTCACTCAGGTTCTATTCCTCAGGCATACCTATCTTTGTTTCTTGGGATCTGTCTCTCTAGCATGATTTTTTTCTATTTCTCGATCATGCTTTACCAACGGGTTTCCTATTGCTTGGATTTCTCTTCTGACACTCGGGTTCTCTTTTCCTATTACTTTGGGTGTTCTTACCCAAGTCTCTCTATTTCTTGGTCATTCTTTGCCCGAGATGCTTATTTTAGAGTTGGATCTGGTGGCCAAATTTAGAGTTTCATTTCAATGGTTTAATTGATTTGGGGTCTCTCCTTGGGATTTGTGTGGACCTAAATCTGGGTCTCTCTTATGGTTTTGAGCGCTGACTTCTTTGGTGGACTCTTGTATATATTTGTTTCATTATTCTTAGTTTAGGGGAGTTGTGTGGATGAGAAGTGAATAAGTTGAAGGATTGTAATCTCTTGCTGATAGTTGTAAGTAGGTAGATAGAGATTGCAGATTGCTTGGTGGCTTGCGAGCAAAAGTTTAGATCTTGTTTCTTTTACTTAGCTATATGATAGATAGTTGGATCCAGCAAGATCTTATTAAATTGTTGATGTAATTGGCCCTAACCGGGAAGACCTTACAGCCCAATATGTTGTATTTAATTTTATGATCTCAGATAATATAAAATTGATATTGATATATCTTGATTTGTGTGTTATTCTGTTGTATTATTCTGGTGTTGTTGCAAGTTTGGACAGTCCATTCTTGGATTCTCTGAGCTTGACTGATTCATTTTTACGATTGTATCTTCAACCTTATTTTAAAAGGATCACAAGATCATTTCATTTTCCTCAAATATCACACGATTTTTCTCATTCCCAATCTCCCATATCAGTAGTGAAGGGAAAAATTTTCATAAGCACTTTAAAGATATTAAATTCCTATCTCTAGACCAACATTAAAGGAGGATGACTTTGTCATTCAAGAAGGTCCTTATCCAACTCGACTTCACATGTAACCATTAATAGAACTCCATTAAAAAATTACTCCCAATGAGAATATGATCAATGTACTCTTCTTCCTTTTTGCATAAAAAACATCTTGAAGGACCTTCAAACCCAAGCTTCCTAAATCTTTTTGTTGTCAATAATTTCTTATATAGTGTTTCCAAAGAAAAGGCCCTTTCTCTAAGAATGTATAGCTTATCCAAACAAAGATATATTGTGAGTTTATTTTTGTTTATCTCTACATTACCAAAGCTATTATAGTATGCATCTTTGACATTATACTCTCCATTCTTAATTGGTACACAAATTATTTTATTATCTCCCTTAGAAAACAATTTTTTTCTTTGTGCTAGGATATTTGAGAGAGGGTATATTTTGTGAGTTGGGATAGGTAAGCCTCTTAGATAATTTTATTCCAAGTTAATGACTAGATTTATTTGTTGATGATTAATGTAATCTTTTACCATACTACCCCAATATTCTTTGAGAAAATCAGTCACTCCAATATTCACTATATTATCTATTCTTGGATAATCACACCATAAATCTTCCCAAAAGATAGCCTTCTACCCATTGTGTATATCCTCAAAAATAAATCTACTAATCATTGGTTTGAACTCTAGCACGAAATTCCAAACTTTTGATCATTTGGGTTGGTTGTTAATCATAGAAATATCTAAACTATCATTATCATTTAGATATTTCTCCTAAATTATTAGGTAACCCACTTTAATTGAGGAGACCTTATCATATTTTACACCAACTTTTCTCCTAGAGCCCTATTCTACCATAAATAATTTTGTGAAACCACTCCTTTGCATTCATTTGGTCTCCAGATCTTCTCCCAGGAGATTAATGCCATTTTGTTCTTGTCATCCAAGTCTTGTGATAAAATTTCCTCATCTTCTATATGAAAACCTTATTTGCAAAAGTTGTAAGTATGAGGAATGAAAGGAGATAGATGGGTAGTGAAGATATCATTTCAATTAAAATTACAATTCTATCGACCCATGATAACCATCTCCCTTTCTAGGATCCAAGGTGTTTGTCTATCTTATCCTTGAAGGCATCCCACAATTTTGAATTACTGAGTCCTTTGTCCAATGGGATGCCAAGATTCATGCATGGCAGAGATCCCTTTTTATATCTTAGCTCCATAAGAAACATAGCTTCTTTCCTAGGTGAAGTATTGATGATGAAGGTCCCTCTAATTTATCTTGATTTACCTCTTGCTCAAAGGAAATAGTACAAGTAGACACAATTTTATTCATTTGTCTGGATTCCTTCCTTTTTTTCCCTTTCAAAACAAAAAAGTATCATACACAAATTTCTAATGATAAATATTGATGCTCCAGGATATTCTAATGTCATTTAACTTCCCTATCTTCGTAGAGTGAGAGATGACGCTTCCTAGGGGTTTGGCCACTATGATGAACAAGAAGGGATATAGGGGTCGCCCTACCTCAATCCTCATGAGCTATGAAAGAAACCTTTAGGCTCACCCTTCACTAATATTGAAACTCTTGGTGTGGAAATACATTAAAATATCCAATTGATAAATTGCTTGCGAAAACACAAAGGCTTCCAAGGACTTGTACAAGAATCACCAATCAAATTTGTCATATGCCTTCTTGATATCAAATTTAATGAGCATTCCTGAAGCCTTATAATTTTTTAGTGAATGAATAGCCTCTTGTGCAATTATAACTTCATCTATTATTGCTATGCTTAGGACAAATCCAGTTTGCTCCTTAGAGATAATACTAGGCAGAATTTTCTTGATTCCATTTGCCATAAATCCTCAAAATTGGTTGCTTATCCTTTTGGAGAATGATGGCTAAGAATTTGTTATTAACTTTCCTCTGGAGTCTCCCCAAATCTTTGCAACTTCTAAGGTCTTTGCAACTTCTAAGGCATCAACCATCTCCCTGCTAACAAAATGTCAACATTTAAATATTTTTTTTTTTTATCTTAATTAATACTTAATATTTTTAATTTATAATCCATCATTTATTAATGTTACAATAAATTGCTGTATTCTTTAAATCAAATCAAATCTATGTCAACCCACATTTAACAAATTTTAGAGACTGTGTGACAATATAAATTACATGCTTAGTTTATTAAATGCTCTACCTCTTTATGATTTTATGGAAACCTAATTTAATTTGTTTCAAAAATGAACTTCCATTTCTTATGGACGTTATTATTTTTTCAATGGTTGAACCTTAACAAAAATAGAGATTCTGACTCGAACCTAACTACCACTGCTATTAGGAGAGCTATGAGAGCTATAATAATAGACGAGGATGTGTTAAACTGATTTGAAATTCATATTTCAGACTGTATTATCTCATATGATATAATATTTTCTGAAAATTAAATTATACTTTATTACAAAATATCAAATACAGAATTAGTAATGCCACAATAAAGAAGTATAAAAAACTACGCCAACCCACATTTAAACGATTTTCAAGCATGTTTAGTAATACAAACTCAACGTTTACTTTAGTAAATGCTTTACCCTCTCATAACTACGTGGAAGCCTAATTTCAGTTCACGTATGCCCTTCAAAATCTTTTGGCAATAATTAGTTCAATTATTTAAAACATGTAGAAAAGGGTGACTCTGGGTCAAACCCATATTTCACTGTTATCAGTAAAGCTAGGAGAGCTATAATAATGTATGGTGTTGTGTTGAACCGGTTTGACATTCATCTTGCAGACTAAAATTATCCTACCTTTCAAATATTGAAAAGAATAAGAACTTGTGCAAACAAAAGAAATGGAATTCAAGCCAATAGAAATCGAACATTATGTAGATCATATGCCTGAAACTGTATCAATCTATGGTAATCAGTATCACTTTAAAGGTCTAAGGGCTGAAAAAATAAGGACTGGAAAAACAATGTTAAGAGGATACTTTGTAATAAAAAAAGAAGACAATTCTACAAATAACATTACATACATAGAGTTCTAAATATGTTTTTTCCATAACAGATATGGTAATCCAAACAACTGAATATAGTAGGATTTTTTTAAGTCTTCAGTCGTGTATCTGGGGTTATGCATATCATTCTATAATGTTATCAACTGCTACAGTGTAAATCTCACAGATGAAAGAAAATAATAATTCAGTAAGGAAAGCATACTATTAAAGAGAATGGACTCAAATGCATACATCATTGGAATTTTGAACCTTCACAATAGAAACCCTTGCTTCAAGTTTGAGCACATCAATTCTTATAGTCTGTACTCAAGGACAGGGACAGATAGAACTTCTGAATAAATAAATTACACCTGTCCCAAGAAAACAAACCAAGCCAACCATGAACAGCACAAGGCCAATCCTTCAAACCAAAATGAACTAATTCATTCTTAGATCAGAAAAAGTTGATAATCCCACCATGAAAGCCACAAAGCAATTCCTTCAAATCACAATGAACTGATTTATTCCAAGATCAGAAAAAAGTATTAACAATCGGACAAGAAAATAGAACACATTGTTCTCCAGTCTGAAAAAAAAGCGAAAAGCATTATTAGGAACGGAGCGCACAACGAGCTGGATAGCTTCTATAGCTTAAAATACCAGTCGATAGCCCTAAGAACAAAATTACCCAATAAAGCCTTACATAATCAATATACATAAGTAGAAGAGACTGTAAGTGGAGATCCAATCAGTTGAGCAGCCAAAGCGTTTTGCGAAAATTACTACATTCATCTCCTTCAAACGGCGCAGGAAGGTTCAAATCTATGCCACCCATTGTAGGAGAATATCTGCATTCCGTCAGGGCGGAGGAAGATGGATAGCTACTATAGGTTGGGCTGTCGCTTTGTTTACTGCCCATTCCACCATCACCATCCTTGCATCTGGGCTGATTTGACATCTTAAGCGCTGCCAACTGCTGTTGCCTCTGAAGCTCCGGCGGAAACATAACCTGCAAAAGACAAGGTGAAGAAGAAGAAGAAGAACCCACACCCTCATTGAAGGATTTAGAAATATAGGCATGGGTCCATGGACGATAGGCAGCTTCAGCAAGCATGTTGGAATTAATCGATGACGGCACAGCGACTTTTTCTTCACGCGGCTCAGGATTTTTGTAAGCGGCTCTCCTGATCTGGACGGGCTTAGGGTTTTGGAAGGAAGAAACTGGGAAATTGGTTTTGGCCTTGCAGCCTTTTATGGCTCTGGCGGCACAGTCATATGCATGGGCCGCCTCAATACCAGAACTGAAAGTGCCCAGCCATACTCGACGCCCCTTAGATGGGTCTCTAATCTCGGCTGCAAAACGATTCTCAGACCTCTTTCTCACTCCTCTGTAATGAGTTTTTGTGGAGGCCGCCTGGGCATTTGATTGGGCTTGCAGGGAACACATTCTAAATGCAGGGAAGAGGACAAAAAGAAGGGAAAACTTTGAAAATAGAGCTGTATGAAATGGGGAGGATTGGAATGGAGAGGAGAGAGTCGTCTCTGGTTTATAAAGAGGAAAAAGTTGGGGACTACAGACTACGAGATGGTATAGCTGGACATGGGTGGACTGAATTAGGGTGGTAGCCGGTCAAATTGGCGTTGATAACCTGAAAATTGTGAGTAAATACCCGGGTGGACTGAATTAGGGTGGTGGCCGGTCAAATTGGCGTTGATAACCTGAAAACTGTGAGTAAATACCCGATGTGGGAAGGGACAATTGGAGTAAATTTCCGAGTAACCCGGGGAAATTTATGTGGATTGTGGTTCATTTTGGAAACAAAAAGATGGCAATGGTGATTAATATCCATGTTGCATTGCAGAAAACGCTGTCAAGCTGACTTTTTGGTACAGGTCTCCCTTTTTTCCTTTATTTACTTAGTATTCTTTTCACTTCTATATGCCTAGATTTTAGCAAATCGTAGAAATTTTTTCGTTTACAAGATTATTTTAGCTATCTAATATAAGAGCACGCGTCTCACAAGAAACTTCTATCAAACAAGGCCACTAGCAACTTCCGAAGTCATATAGCTTCACATGTTGTCATGCTAGCTACTATGTATTCTTCTTCTGATGAACTCAAGGCCACAGATTTTTGCTTCCTGCTGAACCAAAGAACAACTCCTGATCCCAAGCTGAAACAACATCATGAAGTACTTCTTTTGTCCGTCGTACTGCCTACCCAATCTACGTCAGTATAGCCTATCAACTTGATACCTTCACCTCAAACATATTTGATCTTGTACTCCACTGTACCATGAAGATAACATAGCACATGCTTAGCCGCCGTCCAATGCACTCTCTTTGGCTCCACCATGAACTAACTAAGAGAGTTTACTACAAAGGCTATATCTGGCCTGGTGTTGACCAAATACTTGAGCAAACCAATCAGCTGCCTGTATAAGGTGGGATCAACATCCTTTTCCTTGGTTGCATCTACCTTCCTCCAATTAGTGATCATGGGTGTAGACATGGCTTTGCAATCTTCCATCTCGAATATATTCAAGATTTCAATGCAATATTTCCCTTGGCCAAGGAAAATCTCTCCATCAGTCTGCCACACCTCCATGCCTAGAAAGTAGTGCATAAGTCCCAAATCCTTCATCTTGAACTCTTCTGCAAGGTCCCTCTTGCAATCCTCTATGATCCCTAGCACACCTAGAAGAAACAAGTCATCCACATATAGAACAAGAAGGAGAACCTCACCCCCAAACACCAAGTAGCAGAGGTTCGCATCAGCCTCACTCTTCACAAAGCCCATTTCCTGCAAGTATGTATCAATGCGCTCATACCACGCTCTGGGAGCCTGCTTGAGTCTGTATCAGGCTTTCTTTGTACTGGTAGACTTTAATAGGTCTGATTTGTAGATCCTTTAACAAGTTTAATCCTAATAGGGATAAAGGTAAATCTCTTAACCGGGTGAATCCTAATAGGATTTTCTCCTAACTGGGTATCATTGTAAGCTCCTAATAGGGTTAGGCCTTTAATAGGGCACATTTCAGAAGAGGGAAAATATTTGTGGGTGCTAATCCCCACCATGGTTTTCACCTTTAGTAGGCTTTCCATTATAAAAATATTGGTGTTACTTTGTTTCATTTGTGGATGATTGTTTGGTTACTTTTTTTATTTCATGCATATGATTTGAAGATGAGGAATGTGGTTTATGGTATTGAATGAATTTTGAAAAGTTTCAAATCTGTTAGATTATTGATTCACCCTTGTCTTACTAATATTGGACATTACTATTAACAATTGGTATCAGAGCATAGGTCCTCTTTGTGGTAAGCCTAACAGCTTGAGGAAAATATCTGATGATGAAGAAGAAAGGACCTAGGTTTACAAGAGACAACTACATAATATAGATCGATAGGATGAAGATCTATTTGAAAGGAATGGGGCCACAATTTTTGAATCACGTGGAAATATGATATACACTTCCTATAGAGATTCTTGATGTATATCAGCTTAAGGAGCAATAAGAGAACATGAAAGAATATGAGGCTATAGTTAGTGCCTTGTCTAGTACTGATTATATTGATTTACATGCACTTGAGACTGATTAGATGATGTTTGGAAAAAGTTGAATCTAATCAATAGTAGAGATAGACATGTGCAAAAATCTAGGGTAGACAGTTTGAAGGGAAAATATGGTGATATAAAAATAGTAGAAGGTGAGAATATTTCTCAATATGGTCAAAGGATAAAGGAAGTAGTTGGTTCTATCAAATTTACTGGTGGTAACATTGAAGAAAGTAACATTGTAATTAAAATGTTGAGAACTTTGCTTCATGCATATGCCATTAGAGTTTTTTCTATACAATAATTTAGGACATTTGATATTATTTCTATTGATGGATTGATTGGTTAGATCACTTATTTTGAATTAAGTAACTATGATAACAATATTCCTAAAGTTGATGCACCTTTTAAGGCCTCTTTTTCATTAGCATCATAGATGAAGGGAAAATAGATAAGTCATGAAAGTTATTATAGGTAAGTTGAATCCATATGTGACGAATAAAGAAAGAAAGAATAAATTGAAGCCTTGCTTGCAACGAGATTACCTAGAGGAACTGGTAAGTACAAAGGAAAGTTACCTTTAAAGTATTTTTCATGCAATATTATTGGACATATTTGTTCTCTGTGTCCCAGTGGTGAATAATAGAATATTCAAAGCAAAAGGAAACAAGAAATGTTATGTTGTTGTAGATGAAGGTGTGACTAATGAGTAGTTAGAAGACAATGAAGAAGAGGAGATAGTATTTATTACAGTAAAAGATGATGCCGCAGAGGGTGAAATGGACTTAGTCTCTCAGTTGGATCAACCCAATGAGTGGTTCATTGATAGTGGTTGCTCCCATCTCAAGATTGGTAACATAATTAAGTGATTGATTATATTTCTCCTCTGGACTCCATTTTTTACTCCCGCATGGGGTTGGAAAGATGATTCTTTTCTCTACCTTATTTTATGGGTCTCACACCCAGAATCTACTCTAGGTACTTTTTATTCATCTTTTTGAATTTTTGAAATATGATGATTATCTTGATTGTTTCAGGTCATGATCATTTTCCTTGCATGGAATGACTCCATTTAGTTTTTATTCATGTTTTACAGCTTTATTTTCATTCTTAAGCATTTTAGATATCTATTTTTGTAGCTTTTCTTGTTTGCAAAAACACTAAGATAAAATGCCATCTAATGCCTGCTTGACATCTTGGAAATTTTTGTGCCTATTTGTACTTGCAGTACATTATAAAGTGCCATGGAGGGGTTTTATGTTTTCTTTATTTTCCATCTTCCTTTTTCAAGTGAGTTTTCCTTCCACGAATTTAGCCTCATGATATGTGTTAAGAGAGTGTTTCCTCTAGGACACCATCCTTTATATGTGTTTGTAGTTTTTATTGAATTTTTTATGTTCTTGGTTCTTCATCATCTAGTTATTCTTGGCAATCTAGTTCAGTGAACCTGTCATGCCTCTCCCTCGTCAACAATATGATGGGGTGTCTCCTATTGGTTTTAATTCTTCCTTGATTCAATGGAGTGATCTATTTATTCAATATTTGTTCCTATGTAGTAGGCGGATGCAGTGGTTGAGTACCTATGAATTTTGGTGAGATGGACCATTTACCATATGGAAAATCTTTCATTATTGTTTTGGAGGCATCATTCCATATTTTATTGATCAATTCTTTAGGATTTGTTTATGTAGTCTTCTTTACACGATCATGTTCTATTAAAGTGGAGGTTCCAACAGTTATTCTTTGACAATGCTTGTAGCTTCATGCTTCATTGGTGTTCTTGATGTTCTTCTTGTGTTCCTATTTTCTGGTAAATTCTCTAGTTTGGAGGCTTCTTCAGTCCTTTACTAGGATTAATCTATTTTTGTAGAGGGGTTTTTCCCACTAGGTTTTATCTTTTTCTCCTCTTTATAGATATTTTGTAATTGGGTACCTAATCAGGCCTTGTTGTCAAGACCCATTTCCTTCTTTCGGTAGTTGTTTCTAGGTTTTGCCTACTACCTAAGTTTATGTTAAGGGGGGTCTTAGAGTAATAAATTATTTCACTTATTAATTAAATCGTTATGATTTAATTATTAAGTCACTTATTATTTCTAGTTCACTTAAGCTAAACTTCAGGCATCTAATAATTAATTCTATTATTATTTATTATCATGAAAGCTAGAGTTTCCCTTTTTAGGGTTCTAATCGCCTTTTATAAGCTTAGATCACTTTTTATTTGATAATTAATTCCGATTCATCTTGAATCATCTTTTATTTTGTATTCTATTATTGAATCAATTGAGGATGCTTCCTCTTTCACATATATGTTGTTTCTGGCCTCCATAGTTGTTGCTTCTCTCCTTTTTGTGACAAGTTTTCATGTAGCTGATTCTTGGGAACTATAGGGTTGAGTTTTCATCAACTCCGATAGTAAGTTCATTAAGCTTGAATAATTTGATGGTAGTGTTTTCAAGTCTGGTAACAATAAACACTATTTGGTTAAAGGTAAAGGTACAACTTATGTCAATGGTAAGAGTAATGTTGATAATGTCTATTTTGTAGAAGGTCTAACACATCATTTTTTGAGTGTGGGTTAGATGAATGAAAAAGGTTATAGACTTGAGTTCAAAAGAGGAGTGTGTAGGATACTTGGAGGATCAAGTGATCTGATTGCAACTAGTAGGAAAATTAGAGGTAATTTATTCCATATGAATACTACTTTAAATAGTTGTTTGGTGGCTATAGTTTAGGTTAGTTGGTTGTGGCATAGAAGATTGTGTCATGTGAACTTTGATAGTTTTTTCAAATTTAGTAAATTGAATACAGTTAGAGGATTGCCAAAATTAGTTAAACAAGACAACATGATTTGTAAGGAATGTCAGTTGTGTAAGTTAACTAGTTTCACTTTCAGTAGAAAGTCTTTTTTATTAGAAAATATACTAGATTTAGTGCACACTTATCTGTGTGGTCCTTTAGGGAGTAAAAGATATTATGGTGATAGAAAATTCATATTATTTACTTATGATAACTCAATGATGATGTGGATAACTTTCTTAAGGGATAATTCTGACACTTTCTAAAAATTTAAATCTTTCAAAGAACTTATTGAGAATGAAACATGTAAAACATTGAAGTGCTTAAGGTCTGATAGAGGAGGAGAATTTACTTCAATAGAGTTTGGAAAATATTGTGAAGATTATAAAATCAAGAGGAAGATGTCAACACCTATAACACATTAGAAAAATGAAGTCAGGGAAAGGAGGAACATAACCATAGTAGATGTTGCTAGGACTATGTTGATTCAAAGTGAAGCACCATAGATATATTGGAGAGAATCCATCAATACTTCAGTCTATACTTTGAACCGGGTGAAAGTGAAGAAAGGAAAAAATAATACATCTTATGAATTGTGGTATGCTCATACACCTAGTATTAAACATTTCAAATTTTTTGTAGTAGATGCTATATCAATATAGATTATTTTATTGGCAAGTTTGATCGCAAGAGTGATGAAGGTATTTTATTTGGATATTCTACTAAAGAAAGGCAAATGCATGTTTCAAAAGAAGGAATAACAAGATAATTGAAAGTGAAAGTGTGAAGCTAGATGAATATCCAGTTAAATTTTATGAAAGAAGCAAGAAAGAACCACAAAATATTCTGGAATTTATGCATGTGCAACCGTTAGAGAAAGAAATTTTTGAATAAAACATTGAGGAAGAAGTAGTTCAACTGGTGGAGCTAGAAGGTGAAACACCTAGACCTGAACCTGTTATTGAAAGGTCTGTGAGATTGAATTATTCCCTTGATCAGATAATTGGTGATAAAGATGTTTGAGTAAATACATGAAGGAGAATCAAAGAGAATACATGTCTTATTTAAATCTTGAGCCTAAAACTATGAAAGAGTATTTGAAGAATGATAATTGGATAAAAGAAATGGAAGAAGAACTTGATCAGATTGAAAATAATGACACATGAAGACTTGTTCCCAGACCAACAGACAAAAATGTGATTAGTACAAAATGGGTTTTTCAGGAACAAACTGAATGAAGATGGAGAAGTGGTTTGTAATATAATGCAAGACTTGTGTCTAAATTTTATGTACAAGAAAAAGGAATAGACTATGGAGAAACATTTTCTCCTTTGGAAAGACTTGAAGGGGTAAGGATTTTACTTTCTTATGCTTCTTATAAGAAGTGTAAATTTTTCAAATGGATGCCAAATCTACTTTTCTAAATGAGATTCTTGAAGAAGAGGTTTACACAGAGAAACCAAATAGATTATGATTGATTGAGAATAAGGAAATGGTGAGGAATCTGTAAAAGGAACTTTATGTACTAAAATAAGCACCTATACCATGATATGAAAGATTACACTCTTATCTCATTAAGATTGATTTCATAAGAACAAGTGAGGATAACAATGTGTACTTGAAGGTTGAAGATGATAAGGTATTGTTAGATAAAGTATTTGTTAATGAAATAATCTTTAGAGGAAATAATAAGATGAGCTTGGAGTTTGCAGAAGAGATGAAGAAAGAGTTTGAGATGTCAATGATATAAAAAATTATGTTCTTTACTGAATTAAAGATTTCACAAATGAAGGATGGTATCTATGTCAGTCAGCCTAAGTAAATAAAGGATTTATTTGATAATTTTGGAATGGAAGATTCTAGGCCATTTGAAACCCCCATGGTGAATGGATGCAAGATATCTAAGGATGACGAGTCAAGTCAAGTGGATGTAACTCTATATAGATCAATGATTGGTAAGTTGCATTATGTTGTTCACAGTAGACCAGACATTACACAAGTCATTAGAATAGTGTAAATATTTCAAGATAATCCTAAGGAGTCTCACATGGTAGCAGTAAAGAGAATATTCAGATACTTGAAAATGACAAAAGAATATAGTAAATGGTATGCTCACAAAGGTAATTTCTCTTTGAGTGTTTTTACTGATGTAGATTTGGAAGCAAACATTGATAATAGAAATACTATAAGTGGAAGAGAATTCTTCCTAGGAGGAAGAATTGTGGCATGGATAAGTAAGAATAAAAATTGTATTTCCCAATCTAGTGTAGAGGCTGAGTATGTGGCAACAACTAGAAATTATACATAAATTGCATAGATGAAGAAGATCCTAGTAGGTATCAAAGAGAAGGTAACTAAACCTGTGACTATTTACTGTGATAATACAAGTGTAATCAACATTTCAAAGAATCCAGTAATGTATTCTAAGACTAAATATATTGCAATAAAGTATCATTTATTAAGAGAGAAATTATAGGAAAGGAAGTCAAGTTGGAATATATGCCAAGAAAGGAAATGCTAGAAGATATATTCACTAAACCATTACCCAAAGATACTTTCAAGTATTTGAGAGGTAAGTTAGGGGTTTATTACCCTACCTAAATGACATTAAGATGTTAAAGGAATCTATCTAGTGGACTCATTGAATATCTTTCACTATTGGGTTGATGTTAAAATGGACTACTCCTTAGGGGGCATTCATAGGAAAAGGAACATGGTGTAGTAGTTAGTGACTTATGTGGCACCTTTGGCAATTTTGTTAAAGAGGGAGAAGATTGAGTATTAGGGAGAAGACCATATGGAACATGAGAAGAGCACATCAAGTGGTGCAGGAGCACCCTTGAGAAGCCAGTAGGTTTGGTGGTCTCATGTCATTTTGGTGTGCAAGTGTGTGAATGACCCTCTTGTAGGGAAATGTAAATATAGAAGGTCATGTGGACCAAGAGTGTTTTAGATAGTTTTCATTTTATGCTTCATGTCATGAGAAAATAGCTCTTTTTTGCTCTATTTAGTGAATTGTACTTGATGAGGTCATCAAATATTAGGGTGATGTCATAGAGGTTCCTAGGGTCGTTAGTTACCCTAGGTGGTCAAGCTAAGGTTAGATAAGTTAGATTGGTGGAAAAACACTTAAAAAGTGTAAGTTGCAAAAAATGTAAAAATGTTGCCATGCAACATTAGCAACTTTTAAAAGTTGCTGACAACATTTTATTGTCGAGAGGGTTTCAAAGCTAAAAGTGTCTTTGCACCCATCAAAGGAGTGGAACATGTGTGCTAAGCATATATAAGGTAGGAAAACCCTAAATTGAGGTGTGGAAGGACATTGTACAGATTCTGTGTTTTTCGAGCCAAGATCATTTTTGAATGAAAGAGCAGCAGCATTCAAGGATTTTGTGTTTTTCTTGTGTTGTATGGATTATATTAGGGTATGTAATCATTGGAGGCCATTACTAGGCATGTTGTAAAGCTCTTTCAGTAGGTAGTTTGTTTTGTAGTTGCTTTTCTTTTTTAGTTTGGAAATTCTTTTTGTTTTGGACTGTTTGTTGTCCAATTCTGACTGTGAAGCAAAGATGTGGACCTAACTCCACTTTCCATCATTGGTTTTATAGGGCCACTTGGGGATGGGGAATAGGTCCATGGAGATTCAATAATATGGAAGGAGGAGCTCTGAGAATGCATGCAAGTATTTTTAAGAACTTGCCCTAGGCGAGCTAGATGAAGAGCCTGGTTAGGAATAGCAGGTAATAGTTAGCTTAAAAGTGTAGGGGGCTGTTTGCATGAGCCAAAATGGCCATGAATGTAATGAATGATGTTATGTAGGTACTTAGAAATGTGGAGGAGTGCCCAAGACATCAACTTGCCAAGTTTTGAAGCCAAAGACCTAAAACTGGTCCAAAAACAAGAAAAAGGCCATATTCAAGAAACTAGGTGTACGGACAGTATTGGATGCTGAGACCTAGAAAATCCTTGTGGGTTTTTGCTTTAATTGAAGGCTACCACAAGATATTTGGGGTTCCTTTGAGATTTTTGCACTGAAAAAATTTTGTCCTACATTTTAGGAGTCCTAATTTGTAAAAAAGGCTACAAGGCCTTAAAGATAGGAAACTAGAACTTGATGGAGAAGTGGCTCAGCTTGGAGTCTTAAAACCCATGTTGCAATCCAAGATTATAGTGAAATGAAGCCCTCAACCTCCTGTAACTCAATTTCATGGTTAGGGCTTGGAAGGTGTAAATGTGAAGAGTTCTTGTAGAACACAAGAATTGTGACCTTAACAAGATAGGAAGATCCTTGGTTGGAGGGAAGGATTGAATCTTTCCTAGTGATAGAGGGTGGATTGAGTAAACCTTAGAGGTCCTAAGAGAGGCCTAAGAAAAGTTTCAAGAAAACTTAGAAGGTTACCAAGGAGGCTCCCTATCAGAGTGGTATCAAAGCCCAAGTTCAAGATTTGGGAAGAAGAAGTAGTGCAGCTAGTGGATGTTGCAGACCAAAGATTCAAGTGAGGAATGTAGTGCATCTAGTAGCATGGTGACCAATTCTAAATTGGCCAAGAAAGTTGAAGAACAAGAAGAGGATAACAAGTTGCTAAGAGAGAGAGATTGGCTCAAATGGAGCAACTCTTAGATGAAGTCCGAGACAAGGATGAAAGAGTCAAGGACAAGGTAGACCAGAAAGAGGAAAAAGAAGCTAAGGAGAAGGAGTGGGACCTAGATGAAGAAGAACCTACCCCCGATCTGGTCTTGCTAGAGGAACCCTTCTTGAAGGCACTCAAAGCCTTAAGTGGTAAAACCTTGGAGGGTGTGCCACTGTTTAGTGGACAAATGGATGTTGATTTAGTTTTGGACTGGATAGATAGTCTTGAGAATCACTTTGAGTGTGGAGTGACAGATGCTCAAAAGTTGAAGGTGGCTAAGTCTAGATTGAGAGGACCAGCACTTACCTAGTGGAAATATATTCAGAATGAGAGGGAGAAAGAGGGCAAGAGTCCTATTGTGTCATGGAAAGGTATGTTGACAAAGTTGAAACAAACTTATCTCCTAGATGACTATGAAGTTCAAATGCATAGAAAGAGACAAAACCTCAGACAAAAAGACCTTGAAGTCCAAGCATATATAGAGGAGTTTTAGAAGTTATGTTTAAGGTCCAAGATAGTGGAGGATGAAAGTATCAGATTGACTAGATATCAAAATGGGCTCAAGTGGTCTATACAAGAGGAGATGAGTCTTGCTACCTTAACAAGTGTGAGACAATGCTATCAAATGGCTCTAAAGATAGAAGAAAAGAGAAAGAGGAAACATGATCAGACCTCTAGAGGAAGAGGTAGAGGAAAAGAAAATAGAGGAAGAGGCAGCTTTGCAAGTAGTTTTGTAGGTAGAGGCAGTGACTATAGGTCCCAAGGTGAAGCTAAATTGACTGAGATAGTCAATGAGACCAGTGGTAGAGGCAGCATGAGTAGAGGAAGAGGATTCCAAGGTGGAGAAAGAGGCAGATTTGGAGGTTTAGGAAGAGCCTCACACTTTGCAAATATGAAATGTTTTCATTGCAATCAAATAGGTCATCTAGCCTATAGATGCCCGAAGAAAGCTTGTAGCTCACATGGTGAGAAAAGAGTAAATTATATTTCTCAAGAGGATAATAATAGTGGTAAAGCCACTGAAATCAACCTTGATTCAGAAAGTGGGGAGAATCTTATGATTAGGAGAATACTCATTAAAGAGCCGGTCAAAGAAGAAGCCAAGCAAAGGAGGGCACTATTTAGAGTAAAGTGCAAGATTCTTGGGAAAGTTTGTAAGATGATCATTGACTCGGGGTCTACTGATAATATTATATCAGAGGAGGTAGTCAGAAAGTTAGGATTTACAAAAATACTCCATACAAACCCATATAGAGTGACATGGTTGAACAAGGGTCAGCATGTTCTTGTTAATGAGAAAGCATGGGTAAAATTTTCAATTGGAAGGTATGTGGACAAAATCTTATGTGATGTACTCCAAATGGATGCATGCCACCTACTCTTTGGTAGGCTATGGCAGTTTGATAGGAAAACAATGCATGATGGAGAGAAGAATTCTTATTCTTTCAAGAAAGATGGGGTCACTTATAAAATTCAGTCACTTGTGGATGATGAGGGGTCTACATCAGCTGAGTCTAATGTCTTATTGCAGGGAGGTAAAGAGAATTTGTAGACAGTAAAGAGTGAAGAAGGATTACACTATGCTATCATGCTTAAGCCTAGTGCAGAGAAGAAGTTGGAACAAACACCATTGCCAAGGGAAGTGCAAGAGTTATTTAAAGAGTTTAAAGACATAGTTAGTGATGGAACACCAGCAATGTTATCACCTCCAAGAGACATAAGTCATCAGATTGACTTCATACCTGGAGAATCTCTACTAAACAAGGCTGCATATAAGGTGACTCCTGACCAAAACAAGGAAATAGATAAACAAGTCCAAGAACTTTTGGACCAAGGCCTAATTAGGCAAAGCATTATCCCATGTGCAGTACCAGTGGTTCTAGCATCCAAGAAGGGAGGCAAGTGGAGGCTTTGTACAGACTCAAGAGCAATTAATAGGATCATTGTGAGATACCAGTTTCCCATTCCTAGGATTGAAGATCTTATGGACTATTTGGGAGGAGCAAGGTACTACACCA